>JAYESD010000002.1:249467915-249707915 GCA_036927565.1 Tuctoria greenei | reverse complement strand
TATACAGCAATAAAATATATTTTTAAGTTGTCTAAATATTTATTCTGAATTTTATAAATTTTTATTCATTTTTCTACATCTGTTTCTATTTTTATTATAATTTTTAGAAAATCTGAAAATATTCTATATGATGTAAATAGTTTCTGAATTGTCCAGGGGCTAGCTTGCAAATTTCCCTAACTGGACAGGGGCTAGAAATAGTGTTAAACAAGTCTTCAGGGCCTAGACTTGAATTTTACAGTTAAATCCTAATTTAATTAAAGTGCAGAGACCTATTTACAACTTTATTTGATTATTCGGCAATTATCTAAACTGCCAAGGGCTAGCCCGCAAAAGTGCAAGGGCCTCGGTGTAAAAGTCCAGGCGCGCGGGGCTCATTTAAACGCTAGTCGTTGGATTCAAATCGGGTGGCCCAGATATTATGAAGCGAAGGGGTACATTTTATTCTAATCGTGACCGTTGGCCGTGAGGCAACGACCCAAATTGAGCCACGTCGGCTTTAACCGGCGCCAGCGCGGTGCGCGACAGCGCCCGACGGCCGACGGCGGCGACCTCGCCGGAACCAGCTAAATTACACGCATTCGACCTTAATTCTTGAATCTAATTGCATAGAATCAAATGGGGCGACACTGCGAACTCACCGGAGGCGTCAATTGGACTTGGGGAGGTGCAGAGGGCGTCAGCGACGGTTGGAGTTGGCGGAGCTCATCGGTGATCAGCGAAGTCGACGACACGAAGGCGATCACCCTAACTAGCTTTCTGGCGTGTTCCTGAGGATGCGATGAGCCCGTTAGGCCAAGAAAGAAGGAGGGAGGAGGGTCGATTCCACGGGAACACGATGAACGGCGGTGGCTTACCGAGAGCAATGGTGCTAGGGTTTTGGGGAGCTCGAGAAAGGGGAGAAATTGGGGGCGGCGACACCTTTATAGCATGGTGGCGGCTGCAGTTGTGGCGCTCGAGCGAAACTCCCACGAGGGGAGTGGATCCGTGGGGTGGGGGGAGCATGGGCTCGGGCGTCAGTTGCGCGTGGGGAAGAAGGAGAGGGGGAGGGAGGCGCCGACATGCAGGCCCGGGCGGCCAGAGAGAGAAGAGAGAGGGAGGGCGCGGCTGGGCTAGCGGGGGGGGGGGGGGGGGGCGGAATGGGCCGCGGCCAGTTTCAGCCCAGGCGCAAGTTTTCCATTTTATTTTTCTTTTCTTTTTCTTTTCTGATTTGATTTGAATTGAATTTCAAATTTCTATCGAGTTCTACACGTTTTGAATTTAAACTACCACACAAAAATGCAAACTCAAATGCACCCTAATATATTTGAAAGGTTGATTACAAAGTTTTGAAATTTTGGGTGTTACAGGCCGCCGCCCTCGGGCTTCCCGCCTCTCATAAACTAGTGGACTATTTATCTTTTTTATCTTTTAGAGTGGAATATATTTCCATTTCCAAGTCTTCTGAGCTGGGGATCCAGAAAGTGACTACCATCTAGTTTATCTGACAGCACCAGCAGGGAGAAGCCCACTCTCTATGTTCAAACCCAACACAGATCCAACATAATAAGCAATCAAACAGCAAAGCACGTAGTAAATCACAAAAAACGCAACAACAGTTTCTGGAGTACGTATCAACTTTAGCCCAGATTAAATGCTCGTGGGCGTCATTGCAAAAGGGTGAAGACAAAAAAGTCTTGATTCAGATGGCTTGCAAAAACAAACTAGAAGTCAGGGTTATCGATGTTTTTGTCCGATTTGGATTGAGTCTTAGTTATAGACTTCCATAATAATAAAATGTATCGGGTATTTTACATTCACTAGTGTGTCATAAAATATATCGGGTGTTTTACTTTCACTAGTGTGTCCGGTTGATTTTGTTGTTGATCTTCACAAATTGGTGTATCAGTGTGGCCGTACTGTACAATATAATCGCATGCCTTGCACAATACAATATAATTTCCAACCATGCTGTACTCGTCATTTTGAGGAAATGACAGCCGTAGGCGCTAGCCACTTACTTTAGACTACTCGCACTCGTTCACCACTATATCCCACCTCTATATTCCACCTCTAAAAAGATTCTTTCTTTACAATTTTGTTTCCCCACTCGTCCACCACTAAATCAGACCTCTATACCATTTCTCATCTATTTTATTCCATTCTTCCCTCTTTATTTCCTTTTTCCCTTCCTTTATTTCTCCTCTACTTCTTCTCTCTCTACATAGAGATGCCCCTATATTTGGTGTATTACTGTGCGCATCTGGGAAATAGCGGTGCCTTTAGATGCACTGCTGTGCCTGCTCCGAGCGCTTAAACACGCATAGCGCGGTGGGTGGAGGTGCCGCTGCGGTCAGTCTTAGATTTTAGGAACAAATGAACACACTTGTGAAAACACATACGCCACATCCGATCCTCAACATCATCAAATTCAACAAGGGGAGCAATGTCTCTCCACGACGTTCCACCTAGTGTTGCTCACACGGCTCTCGCCTCACGCCGACCACGTATCATGATCCAACCGTACAACTTAAAATAAAGGAGGGCTAGAAGATTGGTAGAAAATAATACAAACTTATAAGAAAAAGGGGAAGAAGAAAAAGGATGGCACGTGTTTTGATACATGAACTGTGAGACTGCTGACATCCATCTTCATTGGTCAGTTCTCGATTTCGCTGATCTCTCTAGCATGCATTCACACTAGCTACTCTCTGGTGACTGGACCCAGGGTATCCCATGGCCCACCAGACATATCCAGTGGGTGGGCCCCTGAGAAATGTTGTTGTTGTTGTACGTGGTGTTAGGTTGAGACAATGCAACTTGTGGTCATAAAGATAAGAACTAAAAATTAGAAAGCATATATCAGATTCAAAAATCTTCATTACTGTCTTTACTCCGGGCTTGGGCTCGTCAAATTCGAAAACTCCTCTGCTCATATCGTAAGTGCATCAGTTATATATCAAGACCCGTTCCCAATTAAAATACAAACTAAAGGTGTAGATGAAGGTTTTGCACAAGAGAGAAGTTGCATCGTGCTGCCGCAGACGACAACCGTAGGGACGACAAGGGGAGAGACCCAATGGCGGAGACTCAGGTGTACAACATGACGTTGAGAAAGACATGATCACCACCACCGTGATGTCCTCCGGCGAGGCCGTGGAGGACTGGCTCGACGAGGTCCTCTCCGTCCACTGTTGGCGCCTTCACAAACTCGTCGTCGGGCTCGACGTCGAGTGGCGCCCCAGCTACTCCACCGACCAGAACCCCGTCGCCGTTCTGCAGCTCTACGTCGGCCGCTGCTGCCTCATCTTCCAGGTCATCCACGATGACTACTTCTCCGACAAGCTGGAAGATTTACTCGGCGATTCCAACTACCGCTTCGTTGGTGTGAACATGGAGGGTGACACCGACAGACTTTGGAAGGACTGGCAGCTGAAGGTGGCCAAAACGATGGACCTGGCCGAGCTCGCGGCAGAGGAGATGGATCGCTTGAGCCTCCACCACGCGGGGCTGAATGACATCGCGAGTGCCGTGATGGGCGCCGACATGGAGAAGCCGTACCGGGTGAGGACGAGCAACTGGGACGCGTACAATCTCTCCGGCGAGTAGATCAGCTATGCGTGCATTGACGACTTCGTCTACTTCGAGGTCGGCCGCAAGCTGCTCTCTGGCGACTACTGATCTTACCAACGAGTTTGCGGATCGGCTGCCGTCGATCATCCCGGCATGGAATTCGTAGGTGCATTGCTCAAGTTCTAGCTTTTGTGCTTGAGCGCCCAATCTCTCATAAAATTATTGTTTCTTGAGGAAACACTATATCTTGCTTTTAAAAACATGCATGTTATATCACATGCATCGAAGTCTTTCACATGCATGTTAGTTGTCCATGCATGCTACGCCCCAAACATGATCAACAAGCCTCAAACATGACGATCTCTCAACAAAAAAGAGAACACGTAAAGTTAGCAAACATGATTGAGTTCTTTCACATGGATGTTAGACGTACATATATGCATGCTACGTCCCAAACATGTATCCCAAGAATAGAATATTTCCTACCATGTATATATATTTCTATATTTATCATATTCTCTACCATACATGTGTATGCTCTCAACCTATATGGCAGTTTGTCTACCACACTAATGAAGAATATTATCCTGTCATCAATAGAGATAACAAATTTGACACAAGGATGTTACCTTGACGGTATGAGGATAGAATGTGGACTACCATCGTCTAATAAGCACACAGCTCTCACTACGTACGTACGTGGTTCATCAAATTAATCGATCGCATGTTGCCATTATGTATCGCTGTACTCGTCTTTTGAAGAAACGACAGGCGTAGGCGCTAGCTGCTACGTGTTCTGATTTTAGGAACAAAGGAACACACTTGTGAAAACACGTACGCCACATCTGATCCTCAACGTCATCCAATTAAAATGTTCCTCAACAAGGGAGCACAAAAATCCTCAACACGTGACCAAACATGCTTGATCGCGAGTCTCTTTCACATGCATTACGTTCATGTCCACCACCATCCATGATCACGACAATTATCATCAGTTCGATATGGACTCTCTATCGGCAACGGTCGGATCCTTAAAAAAAAGATATGGACTCTCGGTCGATTGCCAAGCGCATTCACGTCAATCTCTGCACCTCGTTGAAATCATTTGCACGAAATGTTTCGAACACCGTGACGGACCTACAAAGTATGCCAGGTGGGCAATTGCATATCACGGGCCCTTTGTGTGCCAAATTAAAAAACTGGCTGATGGGACATGTTGAGCCGTTGCGATAACCGAGAGGAGGCGAACCGCGGTTTGGAGTAACTCTGACCGTCGATTCAAAAGAACAATTTTTGAAGCGTCCGATCATCTCCACTCACGCGCTTAGACGACGACCCGCTATAAAGCCACACCGTCCTCTTCTTCTGCGTCGCACCTCTTGATCAATTTTAGCCTCCAAACTCTCCTCTGGCTTCTCCGCCGCACCACCGTCGACCACCTCTCTCTCTTTGTTCGCACCTCCGTCGCTGCACAAATGGTAGCCCCGCGCCGAAGCGCTCCAGGTCATTGATGTCCTCCGAACCTCCTTCCCCGTTTCCGTCGCTGCCAAGGCCGGTGGAACCGGAGGCGGCGTCCGCATCTCCTCCACTCCTGTCTCCGCCCGCGATGCCCGCACCTCTTCCGTCCGACTATTTTAAGACTGTCCGCCTCATCAAGAAAGCATCGATAAACTTGACGGCAAGCTTAAGGAGGTCACTGGCAACCTCTTCGCCCCGACGTGCAAGCAAAAGCGCTCGACAAAATGGCGCAGGACGTATTTGACAATACATCTCACTCCTGTCGCCGACTGGGACTTGGTATCCTACCCCACCACACCAGCATGGACTCTGCCAGCTACTACATCTTCGGGTTAGGCTTTGTTGCCGCTCGTCTCAAGTGCCTCCACGAGACGATCGGTGAGGAGGTTGGGTGGAGTTTTGCAAACAACTCGTGAACGCCGTCAATCGGAAGAAGTTCGATCTGGTGTTGGAGGATGCTCCACCGACGGTTGCGACGGAGGTGCCGCCGGTGAATGCGGAGGCGGAGGCGCCACAGGCGGATGCGGAGGTGGTGGCAGAAGAGGTGGACAAGTCCTCCTCCGAGTAGAGTATGATTAGTAGTAGTTTTTTCCTTTGTTTTCTATGTGTTTTTTCTTGTTTGTAATATATGTGTTGTTTTTATGTTAATGACAAATGTCTTTTATTTTATGTTCATAAACAATGTGTTCTACAGTACATGCACTAACGAAAAACTCCTCCTTTTATCCAAAAACATCGCATATTGAAAATTAACACATTAGTAATATTATACTCCCTCCTTATTCTTTTATTTGATGTTTTGGACAAAGCATTGAACTATATATGATGTAGAACTTGCTGTTTGAATGACAATTAAAAAGATAAGGAGGGAGTATCTAATAAATATTAAACACATTAGTTGGACGTACGTAGTAAATTATATTTCAAAAAATTACGAAAATAAAAAGCTAGACCGTGTAACTCTACATCGCATTCGGATGATGCAAATACTAATTAATTTCATTTCTTTTCTCTTTACCAACTGTCATCGTGCCACCCCCACCCACCGGCCTGGCCTTAGGCAGTAGCCCCTCCCGCCTAGGCCCAGAGCCGGCCCCACCTTTTAGATAATCCGCAGTGGCTCACGGTAAAGCTTAGGTTGTGTTTGGGAGCACAGTTTTTCAGTACTAAAGTTTTGGAAACCACAATTTTTAAAATGGCATGGAATACTAAAGTATTTCAATAACATAGTTTTGTAATACCACGATTTTGCAATACATAAGGACTGTTTGGTTGACAAACACCATTTTGTAAAAAATACCATAGTAATCTCAAATACCATGATATTGCTCTAAAACTCCAAAAATACCGTGTTCCCAAACACCATTACTGGACTGCGGCCTGCGAATCAGATGTACTTATGTCTTAACCCCTTTGTTCGGAAATCGAATTCTCTGTGGCCCTTCTGCACAGCCGTCTCCGTGCGACCCTGCCCAGATAGTTTCCAAGTACGTTCATGCTCCAAATCTTACAGCCAAGGGCGCACTACATGGTTCCCGCGACCGTGTCACCCTGCCCTGATGATTGCCACGTACGCGAACGCACCGAATCTTGTAGCGCGCACGGGCACATGAATTCCACATCCGAAATTTGCTCAACGATCCGAAAAACTCGGCGCTCGGTGTGCACGATCCATCATCATGTGCACGAGCACGTAGAATTGACTTGGATTAATTGGATAGTCCAGTCATGTGTTATATGTTTCGCGGTTAGACGGGTGATCCAGATTTGAGGAATATAAAATATTCCTCGCAGATGATGGATGAGATGGTCCGAATATTTGGTTGGATGTGAGTCCATCCACCTTATCTAATTATGCTTCTTAATAACGTAATTAGTGATAATTATCTTGTTTATTGTTGATTAATAATAACAATTATGATATTAACATTAATATTTGCTAGTAATATGATAATTAGTATATAAAAAATTAATGTTATGAAATTATCAACTTAGATGATTCACTAATCCAATCATGTTTCATCCAACCTAGCAAACAAAAAATTGGAACGTCCAGTCCAACCAACCAAATGTTAATTTGGATGATCCAAGACATAAATAAATGGATGATCCTATATCTCCAATCCAACTTCGACGTCAAACAAAACGCAATTGATGATTGAACACTTTGTCACATGTCACTAGAGTGTACGCACAAATGACAAATACACGGCCTCAACACCGAGGTTAGGGTGCATCGTGGACTAACCACATGACCAACACTCACGTAATTAGCATACACCTGCAAGAGCAACTACCTGGCCGCATCCTTCGCGTACGAACGACAACGCCAACCAACTTATACTTTTTGTACTACGTACAAAGAATTTTCCTTGTCCATGAGCCAATAAACAAGCTCTTCTAATGCGGCTTTGTAGTTAAAAAAATGAACTACAAAGCGACAAGTTCATGGAGACGGGAGAATATATATATATATATATATATATATATATATGTTTATCCGTTCATTTTTTCTCAGTTTGACATGCAAAAGACCTCGATCATGCATGTTTGATGATGTTAGGTGTTTTCTAATTTTGTTGAAAGATCGTCATATTTGAGGCTCGTTGATCATGTTTGGGGTATAGCAAGCATGCATAGACAAGTAACATGCACATGCAAACCTCGCGACGATCATGTTTGATGACAACATTATTACGTGTTTTCTCTATTTTTTGTTGGAACATCGTCATATATAGTTTGAGGCTTGTTGATCATGTTTGGGGCGTGACAACTAACATGTTATATATATATATATATATATATATATATATATATATATATATATATATATATAGTTTGGCTCGTTGATCATATATTTGGGGTGTAGGGTAGCATGCATGGACAACTATAACATGCATGTGAGAGAGACGTCGATGATCATATATGATGACGTTACACGTGTTTTTTCTTTTTTTTTAAAGATCGTCATATATATATATATATATATATATATGTTTGTGTGTGTGTGTGTGTTAATGAATGCATGAATGTGTGGTGTGTTGATCGTCTTGTACTTTTTTCTTGTGTTTTCTAACGATCTTTCAACTATATATATATATATATATATATATATATATATATATATATGTGCGTGTGTGTGTGTGTGTGTGTGTCGGAGTGTGATTCTGGCAATTCTTACTACGTTGGCAGCCCGCGGAGTTCTTAGTTCGGTTGTGGGCGCGTAGAGACTCAGAACAAGGTGGTAAGTTGACACGAGGATTTACGTGGTTCGAGCCGCCTGAGCGTAATACCCTACTCCATAGATGTGTGTTGTTGCTGTATTGAGCGTCTGAGCGCTATAGTGTCAGAGACTAGAGTGCGTTCAGCTTGTGTGTGGGCGTCTGGGTGTGAGTCCAGCCTACGTGTGTATTGCTCGACCAGTCCTTTTATAGTTCAAGGACTGGTCGTTACATCGTTAGCCTGGCCCGACATGTGGCCCTTGCGGTTATTGATGCTTAATACACAATTAATGTACTTAATTACCCTTAATAGCATGGTAACACGCCTTGACAGTGGCGTTACTGGTATTAAGGGCCCTCCGTTCGTGTGCCATTAAGATAGCATTATGGCACTTAATCGGGTCTTGAGGTCTTTAATTGTTCCTTGAAGGTCCGATCCGTTGGAGGTCCACCGATCTGCCTGTTGAGGTTGATGGTCCGGCGGTTGGATGCGTGGCAGCTACGAAACTTACTGTCTTGGACGAGTAGTTCCGGTGCTGTTGTACACGCGTCGGTACCGGGGCTTCCCTCTGTCGGGGGTTAGGTCCTTGAATGCCACACAGGTATCTAGACCGGAGCTTTCCCATGTATGGAATGTAGCTCTGGTCTAACAATACATGTGGCGGCACTAGGACTAACCATAGAACGGAGGCAGGTCTGGTTCCGTATGACACGTGGGGCCTTCAGAGGTCTTCAACTCAAATAGGCAGAGTTCCTGTGCACTCTTCGAGGTTCCAAGGGGTATCCGGTACGCAGGGTACCGACAGTGGCCCCCTGGGCCCACCTTCGGGAGAGACCTTTTGGATTAAGTCATTCTGCCAGAGGTGGGTCCATCTTTCGATTTTGGCGCCGTGTCTTTAATGATTTTTGGATGTGCTGTTGCGGTGGTGGTTCGCAGTTAGACCGCCGCCACGTGGTGTCTTCAGGATCCGGCAGGTGAGATCTGAGCATGCGGATCTCACGCAATTGAAGGTCGCCGGTTTTCAATACGAAAACTGTATCGGTTCCGCGCGCCCTGTCAGGTACCACTTTTGTCACACCTGGTCCCAACAAGCTAACCAGATTCATTCCACATGTATGCCAGCATCAGTTCGTTAATACATGTGTAGACGAAAACTAAATAGTATCATATTACAAGCCATGTTCAAAATACAAATAGGTCTTACAGCAACGACTCGTAGGTCTCAAATAAACAACAGTAAAGCAAATACATAGATAATTATGAAGACATCAGCAACATGACGCTTTCTCCAATCCACAGGCAGTTGCACGAGGGTACGCCCGCCTAGAACATCTCCTTCGGATCGGCGTAGAACTCTTCATTTACTGCTTCTTCTTCATCATAGTCTGGAGGGGGAGAGAGGAAATCGCTTTGAGTACATGGAGTACTCAGCAAGTGTGGGAAAAGAGATGAAACGGAGGCTACAACAAGTAAGGCTCATAATGACTGTTAGCACTAAGCGTTACCTATGCCTTAGCTTTCATTAAGAAACCTACAACTAGGTGATTCCACCCAATCAATATTATAGTATAAATAATGAGTAAATAAGTAATTGAACATGTGTATTCCAAATCCATAAATCCCACCATCATCCCAACCATATACTAATTTTGAATTCAACACCAAGCCGCTCTTGTCCGTGAGCACGGCTGTCATGACAGTTTCCCAATCTCTGCAGAGAATGTATCCTTTACCCACAAGTCATGATTTCATCCCCTGTTGCCAGGTGGACTAAGCAAACCTCCCTGATGCCCGTGACCCGTCGGTCACATTACACACTTCCGTAGGTGTGCGGCCAGGAGATCACTACGAGGTCTTTACAAAGGTCCTCCCGACTAGTAACCGACCCTCTAAGG
Source organism: Tuctoria greenei (assembly GCA_036927565.1). NCBI lineage: Eukaryota > Viridiplantae > Streptophyta > Magnoliopsida > Poales > Poaceae > Tuctoria > Tuctoria greenei. The sequence goes on along the minus strand of JAYESD010000002.1, from coordinate 249,697,728 downwards.
TTTCACCGCCTCGGCTCCTAGAGTCCATTTTACCTTTACCAGGAGAAGCCCCCTCTTGAGCCATGCGGATCACAAGGCAAATACGCTGAACCAATTCCCCGCACTATCCAACTACCAGCACTAGACCGGGAGAGGCCTAATTAATCGACCAAGCTGCCCCATACTCAGTCTTGTGGCGATACTGTATAGCTTAGTGGCTACGCCATAAACAGGTCCTTAGAATCCGGCAAGGTTCAATCCCCAAATCCCGGGTCTCGTGCGTACTGCACCATACCATTCAAACCAACCCGCCAGATTCCTACTTACTACAATGCATTTCCAACATCATAGTCACAATCATAATAATAAGCCATGAGTAATAAGTATGGTCAATGTTTTCCCACCCAACTATTATGCATGGCTAAGCGTAAAGTAAAGTCCAACCTGGAAAGCGCAGCTTTGGAGCTTCATCTCAAGGAGTTCCAGCATGGCATCCACATCGAGGGCCACAACTTGTCTCCGCCGGCAGCTTTCCTCCCTCTGAACATGGAGGCGGAGTTCAGCGGGGAGCTCCGGCGGAAGATGCCGATGCTTGATGACCTCGGTGAAGTTGAGAAGCGTCTGACCACCAAGCTAACGATTCTCGGAGATTCTGACTGTGGCATTGCTCCTGCTCCGAGAAGAGAGTTGAAGTCGTAGGCAAGGGCAACGAGTTGGACGAGCCCTCCAGCGCAAGAGGAAGTTGAAGCACCATGAGGGGAGGTCCGTCAGACCTGCTCCTTCCGCAACAGCTCCTTCTCCCCGGAGGGGGAGGTCTTCAACGGCGACTCCCACTCCAACACCGGCGTTTTCTCGGGATGCCAGCTCCGGCCATGTGACTGCGGTACCAGTGCGAGCTAAGGGCTCTAAGCCTAACGGTCCTTCTCAGTCGAGGGGTGCCTCAACTAAGACGTCACTAACGGCGGCAGCAAGTTCCGGGGAGCCTTCCGGAGCTACTACGCCAGTGGCGATAGGGTCCAGTCCTGAGCATTAGGTGAAGAGGTTCCGCACTAGCTGGAGCGGAAGCCTTCCAAGGTAAATTTGCTTTTTTACCTCAGTTGGTTATTTTTTTGTTGTAATCATATTTTGAGTTTCTTTGTCCTTCATCCACAAGGTATCCAAGAAAGAGGCTGAAGCTTCAGCTCCTGTGACAGCAGCTGATGCTGCGCAGGCAGAGGCTCCGGCTCCAGTTCCAGCGCTGCCCCAGGTGGTGGCTGAGGTCACAGCAGCCCCGGCGCCAGCTGTCATGGTTCTTGACCTCGAGTCATCTCCCGATGCACCCGCGGTAGCACCGGACCACGGGAATGAAGATATACCAGCGGCACCAGCTGCGGAGGTTGAAGCTCCAGTTTAGGATGCTATGATGATGGACGCTCCGGCCTCAGACCCAGAGGTAACTGCAGCTCCGGCCTTAGAGTCGGATGTTATTGAAGCCTCGACGGTGGAGCCGGTGGTTGATGAAGTTTTGGCGCCCGATCCGGTCATCGCGGAGGTGCCGGCCCCTCATCCGGTACAGGTCGAAGTGGTGGCGCCTGAAGCGGCAGTGTAGGAGGCACTAACACTGGAGCTGGAAGTGGCCTCAGCTCCGGCCGAATCTTCAATGCCTGCCCCGGAGGTGGAGGTTCCGAAGGTACCCGTGCCCGAGCCAGGGTGCCCAGGCGAAGTGACCAGTCCTTTGCCAAAGGGACCAGTTGCTTATGACATGGCGGCGGGGCCTTCGGAGGTGACTCCGGCGGTAGGAACTTCCATCACAGAACCTTCCTCAACGGCGACCGAGGCTATCCCGGAGGGCGGCCGTAGTGCTGCGGAAGCTCAGGAGACCGCTCTTGTAGAGTGGGACCCAATTTTTGTTTTGGAGAACCTGCTGGAGCCAGCGGAGAGGACCTCGACAGGTTCGAAGCCAATCCCCTTGTCGTTCTCCATTGTCAACACCTGCTCCAGCCTTCGTCAGGTTCAACTGGCCTTTTACCACGACAGCAAGGCCCTCGAGGAGGAGCGCCAAACCCTTAGGAGGTGGAGCAACCGGCTCCAATTCGAGACCAAGCTCGCGCAGACGAGGCTGGCCGACGACAAGGAGTGGGTGAAAAGGGAGAAGGCCCGGTTGGAGTATTGGGTCAGCTGCTGGATGACAGGGAAAGCATGTGCGATCCCTCGACAACCAGTCTCGGGCCATCCACGAACAGGCCGTGGCTACTAATGAAGCAGCGAATGATCGCCAGGAGAAGCTCAGCGCCATCCACGACAGTTTTGTCAAGTGCCGGGAGGCTCTTGAGGAGCAGGATAAAAAGCTCGAAGATGAAGAGCAAATACTCCTGGAGCTGAGGGATGAACTTGTGAAGAGGGAGGAGGAGCTTACTCAGAGGCTAACTCTCGGTGACAAGAGCCTCGCGGAGCGCATCAAGAAGTTGGAGGAGCTTTGCGAGAAAGAGGAGAAGAAAGCCTGGCAGCGGCGACAGGACCTCACCAAGAGGGAGAATGAAATTGCTGCCAGGGAGAAGAAAGTGCGGGGTCGGGAGAGAGACCTGGTCGACCACCGGAACAAGATCCACGTCCAAGAAGAGGAGCTTGGTAAACTCGGAAGGCAAGTTGCTTAAAAGATTCAGCAGCACGCCAAAGAGGTCGAGCGCCTTGCTCGGCAGGATTCGGAGCTTGCGGCGACCAAGAGGTCCTTGGAAGAGGTGCGAGGCTCAAGGGCTGCAGAGTCCCGACAAGTATGGAATTCTTGGGCAAAGCCAATGACGCGCTGACGCCGCTGGGCTTTAGTCCCGTGCGTCCGGATGATCCAGAGCCGGAGCTGGACCAGGCGTTGCAGGTGTTGAGCTCGTCGGGCAACAAGCTCAACAAGATGGGCGATGTCATCGTGGACCAGTTGGAAACTAAAGGACAATCCCTGGCTAAGAACATCGCAGAGTACATGCTGACGTGCTACACAAGCCGAGATCCTCACTTCCCACTAGACCCGGTGCTTGAAGGTCCCATCGACGGAGAGGGAGATGCCACCAAAGCCAGCGTGTCAGAGGTTACCCAGAAGGTCGCCTCATTCTTCCATAGGATTTAGGGCTTTCTCTTTGTATCTCCCGCTTGTATCTTCTCTTCTTTTCCTCAATTTTATAATCTATTGTCTCCAGATTAATGAAATCCAAGAAATTTATGAATTCCATTTATTGTCTTCAACCTTTGCCTCACTTGGCCCCTGGTAGATGTATACAATTTAATTGTGAACATGTACCAAGAGGATGTAGCACTTTGTTGAAGACTTTCGTGCTTTGAACTTGTAGTTTGTAGCTTCGAAGTCGTCGATAGTAGGGCCCCATGAGGTTGTCGGAGCTTAGTAGCTCCGGCAGTGACCTTTATCAACATTTAGAACATCGACAGCTGGTCCTCTAGGGTTGTTGGAGCTTAGTAGCTCTGGCAGCGTCCACTTTCAACACGTAGAGTGTCGACAGCAGACCCCATTAGGATGTCCTTCTATCATCTTTTCGTCATGTTGACGGCAGACCCCCTGGATTTGCCAGAACTTGGTAGCTCCGACGACGCCTACTATCAATGTTTGAAACATCGATAGTGGACCACTTTAGGGGGTGTCGGAGCTTTGATAGCTCCGGCTTCATCCACCATCATCATGAGATCTTTATTTTTCCTGCACACTAAAGTCAAGAAAAACCGTAAAATCCATTTCCTATCTATAACTCAATTGCGGCTTACTATTCACGAAAGAAATTTTAGATCGACAACAATTATGTACTCAATCAAGCGCATTTGTTTGTTTTGTCCAGGTTCAATCATTTTCTGGACTCACCATACTCAGGCCTGCTGGGGTGTAGGTAGAGTGGCGTACTTAGGGTGCAGGACCAGGCTAAGTCGATAGCACACTCTGGACCTAGATTGGCTGGGCGACGTTCAGGCGAGTAGGCCATTCAACAATATTAAGACCCGAAAGAATTAACAAAGCAACTCGAATTATATATGAATTGGTCGAGCTAAAGATTCTTGAGAATTGCACAACTTTGTTATAGACAAGAAAGAGAAAAACAAAAAAGATTGAGCCTGTACAAAATAAATGCACGTGGTGTCTATTTTTACACAATGATGTCTTTCATTATAGGTCCGGGGTACAGGGGATACAAGTACACTCTTAGGGTATGGAACCAAGCAAAGTGTGCTTCGTTTCTCGTTTGACCCAAGGTAGCTAGCTACACTTTTAGTTCTGAGACTGTGTCAAGTGTTGCCTAAACTTTGCGGACCTTCTGGGAAAGGTCTGACTGTCCTCCCGGAGGAGCTTCCCGACTCTATAAGATGATGCTATAACATACATCACATGTAATTACAGACTCACCTCCGTGATGTTAAGTATAGAACTTACGGAGGTGCTCAATGTTCCAACGATTAGGGAGCGGTGTCCCATCCTCGGTTGCCAAGCGAACGCATCCGTGACAGGATACTTTGATCACTCGAAAGGGTCCTTCCCAGCTGGGGGAAAGTTTGTTTGACCCTTCTCGAGTTTGTATTCTCCGTAGCACCAGATCGCCTTCCTCGAGCTGTTGATTATGCACATGCCTTTGGTGATAACGCCGGAGTGCTTGGCGGTATCGTGCATTTCGAACAGCTGCTCGGCACCTTCCCTCTTCAACATGGTCAAGGTCTTCACGCTGGAGCTGGTCCTGTGTGGCTTCGTCGAAGGTCCGGACCCAGAGTGACCCCGAGGTGATTTCCGAAGGAAGGACTTCTTCAGCTCCGTACACCAGGAAGAAGGGTGTCTCTCCAGTTGACCGGTTTGGAGTTGTCCTGTTTGCCCACAAGGTGGGCAGAAGCTCTTCAATCCAGTTGGCTCCATGTTTTTTCAGGCGCTCATATGTGCGCGTCTTGAGTCCTTTTAGGATTTCTACATTTGCTCTCTCAGCTTGTCCATTGCTTGCGGGGTGAGCTACGGAAGCGTAGCTTACTTGAATGCCGAGGTCTTTGCAATATCCTTGGAATGCAGAGCTTGTGAATTGGGTCCCGTTATCAGTTATGATCTTGTTTGGGACTCCAAATCTACATACTATGGAATGCAAGAAGTTGATAGCCGATTGCTTGTTTATTATCACAATTGGAGTTGCTTCCAGCCACTTGGTGAACTTGTCGATGGCAACGTACAGGAACTTGTAACCTCCGATGACTCTTGGGAAAGGTCCCAAGATATCCATCCCCCACACAGCGAATGGCCATGTAGGAGGTATCATTTGTAGAGGTCGAGCTGGTGTGTGAATTTTCTTTGCATTGAACCGACATGCATCACATTTCTTCACTAGCTCTGTGGCATCCTGGAGTGCTGTAGGCCAGTAAATACAATGCCGAAAGGCTTTACCGACTAACGTGCGGGAAGATGCGTGGTTCCCACATTCACCTCCATGGCATCACACTCGCGGCCTTCTTCCCTTGTAATGCACCGCACTAGGACGCCGTTGGCACCACGCCGATAGAGATCCCCTTCTACCAATGTGTATCTTTTAGCCAAACTGATTATTCGGTCAGCGGATACATTATCTTCAGGAAGGATGTTGTCTTTCAAGTAGCTCCAGATCTCCGAGATCCATGCATTAGAGCTAACTTGAGCATTTGAGTCTTGTGTGCTGGGTTGCTCGGAGCTTCCTGCAGCACCTACGACCCTTGATGGACGACATGGTAACAGGGCCATCGGGACCACCAGCTTCGAGGTGCTGGTCTCGCCCCCTTCACTCAGTTCGCCAGGCTGAGCTGTCGGGAGCCGGAGCTCCGGTTGAAGCTTTCATCGAGAGCTCGCTAGCTTCAGCATTGTTCAGATGCTGGACATGGCAAAGATCTAGGACGTCAAAGTCCTTCTGAAGCTTCTGGACTTCAAGTAGGTATGCAATTAGTTGAGGGTTATTGCAGCAACATTCACCATTGACTTGTTTTATATCGAGCTGCAAATCACCCTTTACTAACAGCTGCTTGACACCGTATGATAGTGCCACTTTGAGCCCATAGATTAGTGCTTCATACTCCGCCATGTTGTTGGTTGCCTTGAAGTCAAGGTGAACCATGTATTTGACCTTCTCCCCAGTCAGAGCGAGGAGATGGATTCTAGCTCCGGCCCCCTTCTTCTGCATGGAGCCGTCGAAGTAGAGAGTCCAGTGAGGCTCAGTGAAGACCGGAACCTTAGGTTCCGGCTTCTGCTCACTAAGGCCCCCAGGATTAGATGGAGAGGGGGTCCATCCCGCCACGAAGTTCGCCAATGCTTGACTCTTGATCGCTTGTCTTGGGACGAATTCAAGATCGAACTCGTCCAAGTCCGCTGCCCACTTTGCAATGTTCCCAGTAGAGTTGGGGTTATGCAAGATTGCACGCAGTAGATAAGAAGTTACCACTGAAATCTTGTGAGCTTGGAAGTAGTGTTGAAGCTTCCTAGAGACAATAAGAACTTCATAGAGCAGCTTATGATCCCCAGGTACCGAGTCTTGGTGTCATGGAGTACTTCACTGATGAATTACACTAGGCGTTGGACTGTTCGGACCCTCCTGGAGGGGCCCGGGGCTTCCTCCTCATCAACCTGGACCCTCCCGGAGGGGTCCGGACCTTCTTCGGGGACCTCCAGGTTCTTGCTTGAAGAACCTGAAGCTTCTTTGGAAGTGACCCGGACCTTCCCAGAGGGGTCTGGATCTTCTTGTTCGGCAACAGTAACTCCTCCACTTGAAGGAGGTCGATCCTCTGGCGTCTCCCCTTGAGGATCCGGGTCTGGGAGCTGCGACCCAGACTCGCCCTCAGGTAGCTCCGGACCCTCCCAACGGTGTCTGGCTTCCTGAACTAGAGATGGTTCTGGTCTTTCCGCAACCAGGACCATGCTGACAACTTCGTCAGTTGCCGAAATGTAAAGCAGAAGTGGCTCACCATGATCCGGAGCTACCAAAGTTGGTAGAGTTGTGAGGAGCTGCTTTAGCTCTTGGAAAGCCTTTTCTGCTTCTTCAAACCATTGGAATGGTCCGACCTTCCTCAATAATTTGAAGAAGGGTAGCGCCCCTTCCGCCAGTCTTGATATGAAACGTTGAGGGCAGCTAGACATCCAGTCAGCTTCTGGACGTCCTTGATGCGAGCTGATGGCCGCATGTCTTCAATAGCTTTAATCTTTGTCGGATTCACCTCTATTCCTCGGTGGTTCACCAAGAATCCTAGAAGCTTTTCGGAGCTAACCTCGAAGACACAGTTGTCCGGGTTCAGCTTTGTGCGTGTGATTCGCAACTTGTCGAAGACAGCTTGCAAGGTGTCAAGGAATGACTCCTTGTTTTTGATCTTGGCGACAATGTCATCGACGTACACTTCCACTACTTCTCTGATAAGCTCTCCAAAAGTTTTGTACATAGCTCGTACAAACGTTGAAACAACGTTTTTGAGACTCAGTGGCATGGCAGTTTAACAATATAATCCATCTACTGTGATGAAGGAAGTATGCTCTTCATCTTCCCTAGACATTCTGATTTGATGGTACCCAGAATATGCGTCTAGGAAACACAGTAATTCACACCCAGAGGTGGAATCCACTAGCTGATCTATTCTAGGTAGTGGGAATGGATCCTTTGGGCATGCCTTATTCAATGTAGTGTAGTAGATACACATCTGAAGCTTCTCGCCGGCCTTGGGTACAGCGACTGGGTTTGCCAGCCATTTTGGATGGAAGACTTCTCGGATGAATCCAGCTTTTTGTAACTTCTTCACTTCTTGACGTATGAAGTTTTGTCGCTCTACTGATTGTTTCTGAGGCTTCTAGTGTACAGGCCGAGCATTGGGATAAATCTTCAGATTGTGCTCAATCACTTCTCTAGGTATCCCAGGCATTTGTGACGGTTGCCAGGCAAACACATCGACATTAGAGGAAAGTGATGAGCGCGAGTTCCTATTTTTCATTCAGAACTCCTGATATACGAGTGGTCTGAGCAGCGTTGGAACCGATTTGGACGACTTTGACGGGAATGTCGGTGTCACTGCTTGGTGGCACACGAGGTTTGGAGGTTGATCCTCGATGAAGAATGCTCGGGGGTTTCAGAGCTTGCTCCTTTCCAGATTCTTCCTCCTGCGCTGTAGCAAGCAAATGGAGTTCTTCCAGAGCAGTAACTCTGGCGGTGCAATCTCCATAGATCCGGAGAACACCCGATGGTGTTGGCATCTTCAAGACCAAGTAGCCATAATGAGCAGTAGCCATGAATTTGTACAAGGCTGGCCTGCCCAAGATAGCATTGAATGGCAAGTTGATATGCGCCACGTCGAAGACCAACTTCTCAGTCCTGTAATTCTCCCGGGTCTCGAAGGTCATCGGGAGAGTAATGGCACCGAGTGGAGTTATGGCCCCCGGACCTACTCCTGAGAAAGGTCGAGAGGGGCGAAGATCCGAAGGTCAGAGCTGAAGCTTGACGAAGGCCTTAAAGCTTATGAGGTTTAGCCCCGAACCTCTGTCCACCATTACATGGTGGAGCTGGATCTGATCATGTTCTGAGGGCAGTCTGAAGCATCGAAGGTGATGGCAGTGTCCATCCACTTCTGGTGAGGCTCCACCCTGGCGGTGGGAGCTACAGAGGCCATGTCCTGCCGCATGGTCTTGAGGACACGGTGGGAGGTGATGTCCCACGAACCACCAAAGATGGTGTTCATGGTCTTTCGATGCTCATTGTCAAGGATGTTGGAGTCATCGTCGACGGAGGTGTAAACAACCTTCAAGACCTTTTCAGGGTCATGAAATCCTAACTCCTCTTTAGTCGGAGCTTCAGCGACTTTTTGTTTTTCTTCCCTTTGACGGAAAAGAGCTTCTTCCCAGCGCTTATTGTAGCGCTCGACGAGGTTCTGGACCTCTCAGCAGCCTTCCAGATTGTGGTTGTTCATCTTATCTATGGGACACCACATCTTGGAGCTGTCACCGTCTTCAGACGACGGCTGAGGTCATTTCTCGGGGTGTGGCCCCCGGCCACTCGGAGCTGCAGCAGCTGCAATAGTAGGTGTGTTAGTCGATGGCTTCTTCTTGCTGTTGGACTTTTTATTCTTCTTGCCACTCCTGGAGGTAGTGGCTTCACTCTTGGAGGACTTTTTGTTGTCCTCCGGAGGTGGTTGGGAGTGCATTTCATGGCCCTCCGCAGCCTTGGGACACTTGTCTACCAAGCTGAAGAGTTCTGTGACGCTGGTGACTTCTTGGTCGCCAGCTTCTCCAGCATCTTCTTGTCTCGCACGCCCTATCTGAATGCTACAATAAGAGAAGCGCTTGAGATAGAAGGAATGGTGTTTTTTACCTGGGAGAACCTCTGGATGAAAGATCGCAGGGACTGTCCCCCCTTTTGCTTGATAGCAAAAAGGTCCAGTTCTGTGGCTGACCTGGTATATGAGCTCCCAAAGATGGCGGTGAACTGTTGGCACAGCTCCGCCCATCTATTGATGGAGTCAGGCAGAAGGCTCATGAACCAAGACCTAGCGGTCCCAGTTAAAGCCACAAGAAAATAATTGGCCATCAAGGCCTCGTTACCTCCAGCCGCACGGATTGCAGTAGAGTAGATTTGTAGAAATTCAGCAGGATTGACACTCCCGTCAAATTTCTCTGGTAGGTGAGGCCGGAATTTCTGCGGCCATCTGACCATGCGTAGGTGCATGGCCAAGGCAGAACAACCTCCTCCTACTCCCTTGGGAGCAGGACTGTCCCGAGCCCCTCGCCTCTCGCGAGCACGCTCGATGTTGATGCAACCGTCTTGTTGCCGGTAACGACGATCGAGCTTCGCCCGGAGGTCGTGAGTCGAAAGCCTGGTTACCGCGTGGGTATGTCGCGCCCCAAAGGGCAACAACGTTGCTTGTTGAGATGCAGCACGCCTCCTGTGCTGTGAAGCATGCGAACCAAGTCTACCCCACACGGTCCGATGCTGCGATGGGGCCCGCCCCGAGGGGGGAGGACCTTGATTGCTGATGCCATCGGCTGCTGCTGCAACCAGATGTTCTATATCAGCTCTCCACTGCTCCATCGCACCCTGGGGTGCTCCTGGAGGTAGTGGACGTTGGAGAAGAGCATGCGCGACAATAATAGCGTGTTCAGGGTTGTTGTTCGCCGATGCAGTGACCGACGCAGATGCCCCATCTCGACGTCCAGCTTGATTCGCAAGAGCGGATGGTGGCGGTGGTGGCATGACTCCTGCTGGAGCCACGACACCTCCTGGCTGCTGCATGTTGTAGGGATTGCCTCCAGTAGGTCTCACAGCATGTTTACCGTTGGATGATCCAACAGCAGAGTTCACCATGTTTGAATCTCGGGCACCCCCTACCTGGCGCGCCAACTGTCGGAGTGTGATTCTGGCAATTCTCCCGGTACTACCGTTGGCAGCCCGCAGAGTTCTTAGTTCAGTTGTGGGCGCGCAGAGACTCAGAACAAGGTGGTAAGTTGACACGAGGATTTACGTGGTTCGGGCCGCTTGAGCGTAATACCCTACTCCACGGATGTGTGTTGTTGCTGTATTGAGCGTCTGAGCGCTAGAGTGTCAGAGACTAGAGTGCCATCAACGAGTGTGTGGGCATCAGGGTGTGAGTCTAGCCTCCGTGTTCTGGTCCGTGGTTAATCGGACTAGTCCGCCCGCGCAGACTAGACCGCAGAGTGTCCGGTAGTCCGGACTAGTCCGACAGACCACGAACTAGTTCGATTTAGGATCTGGAAGATTTTGGACTAGTCCAATTATTTTCGGACAAGTCCGATTTTTCGACTCCATAACCCTAGCCACCGCCAAACCCTAATCTTCTTCATCCTCACAACGTGCCTCACGCTCTCTCTCCTCGCTCGAGCTCCCCAAGGCGATTTCCTTCATCCTCCATCAAATCTCTTCGTGTTTTGGTGGAAAACAACCTACATTGCTTAGGGATTGAAGACCACGGACTTGTCCGCACCTTCAACCCCTTCATCTCCAAGAATTGAGCAATTTCGGAAAAATTTCCTCCCAAACCCTAGAAATCGTGATTTCCTTCTATGTTGATCAAATAGCTTAGTTCCTTTCACCAAATACATGCTTCCTTGATGTGTTACATTGATGTTGAGCCATTATTGCATTGAGCAACACCATTGGCCGTCCAGTTAGGGTTTAGGGTGATGAACACCAGACTAGTCTGGTCCATGTACGAACAAGTCTGGTCACCCGGACTAGTCCGTACCTGTACGCCGGACTAGTCCGATTTTTTTCTGAACTCAACCCTAATTGCTCATTCCTCAATGCACTTCCTTGCCATCAATCATCATCCATACCTTGTGTAATCCATTCTCAGGACAATGTCTAGTTCAAACAACGAGATCTCCGACTTCGAGACCGAGATGGATCAAGATGCCTTGCTTCGGTACTCGACGGGGCAAGGCAAGAAGCGCCAAGAACACCCGTTCGAGCTGGCACCTTCTCCACCTCAGGCTCGACGCAAGGTGCTTGTAACACCCTAATTTTTGCATCATGCATTGCATACATGTTTATGCATTAAACATTAATAGAATAAAAGAAAGATAATAAAATATAAAACATACATATACAAATATGTGTAGCAAAAGAAGAAAAAAATAATAATTATAGCGTAAAACATGTATTGGGAAATAAATATAAAAATAACCTAAAGAATAAATAAATAAATAATAAAACAAAGAAAAAACGGGGGCACCGCCGGCCAGGCCAAACCGGCCCAGCCCGCGTGCCAGGCGCCTAGCGCCCCGCTGGCCCCACCGCGAGACGCCCTCCCGCGCGAGCACCACACGCTCCCGCGCGCCAGTGCCCCCGACCAACCGCGCCTGGCCCCGCGCCACGTTGGCCCCGCCGAGCGCGCGCGCCCGCCCATGCCCCCGCGCGCTGGCCCATGATCGAGCGGGTTGCGGTGCCGCTTGCCCAAACGTGCCCTAGCGCCGTGTTCCACGACTATAAAAGCCCCGAGGCCCTCATGTTTTATCGCCAGAAGGCCTGCAAAAAACCCTAGCCGCCAGAAAAAAAAAGAACTAGAGAACAGAGGCGCCGCCAGAGGAAGAAAAAGAGAGGAAAAAGGGAGGGGAAGAAGAAGAAAAAGAGGAGGGTGCCGTCGTCCGCCGGAGATCGTCGTCGTCGTGCCGCTGCAGGACCGTTGCGCCATCCACTTCGTCTACGCGTCGTCATCGTCCCGCGATCTTCGAAGCCGTCACATCTACGGTATGATTCGTTTTTCCGATGCAAATTTTAGCGACGTATTAAATCTAGTAGATGTAATTTAATCGAAGTTGCACCATAAATTTATTTTCACAAGCATTAATTCTCGCTAAAACCCCCATAAATGCATATAAACACATATGAACTAGTTGCATCTAATTAATAAACAACCATAGTTAATTAATAATTGTACCTTGGATGCATTTATATCATTGCATGTTGATTAATGTGTGTGCATCATGCTGATTTGTATGTATTTTCTCGTATGTGTGATCACGAGTAGAGGGAAGTGCTCAAGAGGTCGTGTACGAGGATTTTCAGAACCAAGACTTCGAAGTGCTTGAGCAACCCTATCCGTCGGAGCAAGGCAAGTGTTCTTGAAGCATATTGATCCTGTTTTTAAAATAAATGTTTTGTTTGCAAAATTGCATGCTTGTGTCAGTTTGATGGGAATCCTATGATAGGAAGTTGACTAGCTTTGTTTAACCACCCTTGTCACTTGGAATACCTGGTAGAGAGTCGAGAAGGATTTTTACCTTTTTGCTTCGCTTAATTAATTGGGATGGGAGAACAACACTACACATTTAATTATGCATTAATGATATTCTGGTTAATGTGAACTGGTCAATACGGTATGGTAATGGGTGATATAAGCAAGCCTGGTATGTGGATGGGTTGGATGTTATGGTGGTTGCTTATTTTAGATGTAAGGACCGGTTCACGCGAGAATAGGCCAGGACTACAGTGCCACCACGAGGCCAAGTATGGGTACGGCATAGCTGGTTAATTAGGGTATTGCTTGTATTGCGCGAATCATTTGGCGCACCGGGGAAGGGGAGTCGGATTGGGTTTGGATTTGTGGCAGGGACTCCCTAGGATCCAAATGGCACAAGAGGGGGCCCTTGGTTGAAGATGTGCTCTGTAGGAGACGTCGCTACCGGTGAAACCTTAGTGGGTCCGTACATGCTAGTATTCCCTTTGTAAAGGCTATTTTGTGATCTCTTGGCCATACACCAAAGGAAGTGTAATTGGCATAAGGGAGGTTCTTTAGTCGCCGATGGGTGATGAAATCACGAACACGTGGGTAAAGCGGTACAAACTCTGCAGAGTATCAAAACTATCATGGTAGTCATGCTCCCGGTTAAGAGCACCTGGATGACCTACATAATTAGAGGGAAATTGGGATTTGGGATGGTTATGGTTTGGTATTGGTTATGGCTAGTTATGGATTAATTATGCTATTGGATGTGGATAATGGTAATGGTGAAACATGGTTTAATGATGATGGATATGGATTACGGACTTATATATTCATTGTGGGATATGATGGGTTTACTTCACATACATATGATACATTGCTTTTCAAATATTTTACTGTACTTTTCAGCACTTAGCCATTATTACATTCGTCATTTGAATTAGCCGCATGTCATACTTTCCACACTTGCTGAGTACAACATGTACTCACTCTTGCAACCCCCCCCCCCCCCCCCCCCCACCAACAGTTGCAGGTCAGGATTGTGAGTTTAATGGAGATAATGCGGAGTTCTAGGCCGTGTCTACCGTCAGCTTTGTCTGTGGTGTTGCATGGAGCTGCGCTATCCCTTTTGCTTAGTTTGCTTAGTTGCTTAATTAGTTTATTTCTGCTGCATTAGTTAGAACTTGTCATTAATATTCATTATAGCTTGTATTCGAGGATATTTTGAATTTAGTAATTAAAGTACTTATTTAATAACTTGAGCTGTGGTAATTATCTGTATATCGTTCTTGATGCACTTGTATATGTGTGTTAAACATCCTGGGCACACATATACTGCACTTGGTTCATTTTCGGAACTGGGTGTCACAGTGCTCGCCAAGAAGCCTGCCTCCAAGGCTTCAGCAGGTGGTGGCCCTAGCTCGGTGGCTGTTCGCCAAGCTAAGGGCAAGGGCAAAGGGATTGCCATGGACCCGATCGGCCCACTCAAGTTGCATGCATCGAGGCAGGGAAACAGAGATCCCTCTGAGGAGAAGTTCAATGGCAAGGAAAGCGACACTGCTTCCAAACTCAGATTCATTGATTGCTACGACATTCCAAGAAAGCTGTCGATGCTAGGTTTTGGAGCAACTTTCATGCAGATTTCTACAGTTCAGTCTACCTCACTATGATGACCCCAGTTGCGCGTAGCCAATGGATTGATTGGGCGCACTTTGACAAGAAGAGCTGCTGAACCTTTCTTGACAGCTCCTAAGATATACTAGCAAATCATCCCCGGCAATGGCGCCAGAATTGCTTGTTGACGGCTCCTAAGATATACTAACAAATCAACCCTAGCAATGGCGCCAGAAATGCTTGTGGGTATTTCTTAACACCAAATATCATCTCCGATAAAGAGATGAGATCCGCAAGTGCACGAAAGATACTGTTGTAGCATTTCACCTATGAGTATTCCCAAGGGTATCGTATTTATCCCAAAGGAAGACAATGGAGTAAAGTATATACTACTCTTATGGTCAAGCTATGGGATACTAATCCATTATCCGGACAGGGGTCAGTTGATAATAGGGGTAGTGTGACACACATCTAGGCAATCTATTTTAAAGGGTAAAATGGGTCCTAGAGGGAGATTGGATTGAGAGTTAGAGAGTTGCTCCTACAATGCTCCTAATACATATACATAGCCTAAGGTAGATACTAATGGTCATGTCAATGATGAATTCCTATGCAATGCTATTCAACACATCGGCCACGGGCTTACCCCTAGCAATACTAGGGCGACTCCCGCAAAGAGCCTATGGCATAGCCGAATGTGGAGGATTACAAAGAACAGATAGGACTGTCACCACCTACTGACTACCTCTTAAATCTTTGGGTCTACGAGACATCCAACGCTACATAAATACCCTAGCACCATGCTAGCATACTAAGCAAATACCTCAGGAGCCATGGCACAAGCCATCCTAAGGCAATGACTAACCTAAACATCGTTGAACTAATGTTGAAGCATAACATAAGTCATTCATATTAACATAATCATATCGTAACTACATAGACTATAGTGGGGGTCTATAGTGTTTATGACCATAAGATGTGATCATGAGAGTGAAATCATAAAGACTATACCTTCCACATACATGGACTCCACAATCAAACAAGAAACACTTTGTCCAAGTATACGTATAAAAGAAGACTAAAGATAATATCTTTATTGAGCACAAAGTCACAAATACAAGAAGGAATACATAAGCCATACCTTTCCCAATGTGGAATCGGGAAGATAGACTCCTTCTACTCCTTTCCCAATTTGGACTTGGGACTAGAGGCTCTCCTCTCTACATCCTAACTCCTCTAAGGACTATGGAAGATAGTGTATACAATAGAATGATGCCCAAGTGGTGTGTGTTGAAGTGAGGGGTAGGGGGTCCTATTTATACTAGTGTTGAGGGTGGTTCCCGCCACCAAAAGCACGCGAATCAGTCACCATTGACTCCAAGGAGCCAGGAGGAGCCAACACATGGAGGATGACCGAGTTTGGTGCAACGACCAGGTCGGCCGACCCCCTGGTTTGGCTGACCTAGTCATTGCGCCGTTTCTCGTGTGCTTTCTCCAGATGGCTGCCAGGTGGGTCCCATTGATGTATATGGGTGATACACCGTTGTATCTCCTCGAACACTTCTGTTTGTGGGCCATTCACTACAGGAAAAACGATCATTTGCGACGGCTGAATTTATTTGCGACGGCCAGCCGTCGCAAATAGATTAAATTACGACGGCCAGTCTGCAGCCGTCGCAAATAACACAGCCGTCGCAAATAAGTCCTTGTTTGCGACGGCCCGCCATATAGCCGTCGCAAATAACAACTTATTTGCGACGGCCAACCCTAGTACCGTCGCAACTAATTTAGCCGTCGCAAATAAAAGCTTATTTGCGACGGCCGCTGAAAAGGCCGTCGCAAGTAACTTTAATCGCGACGGCTTTGTTGTCGGGCCGTCGCAATTTACTAGGCCGTCGCAAATAAGGACTTTTATACCGACCCGGCGGTTCATTCACGACCACTCAACACTGCCGCCGCCCTCGCGCCCCGCCGCCCTCCGCGCCCCGCCGCCTGCCCGCCGCCCTGCCGCGCCCCGCTGCCGGCACGCCGTCGCGGCCCCGGCGCCGCCCCTGCTCGCCGCCCCCGCCTCCCCGGCCCGCCGCCGCCCCTGCTCGCCGCCCCCCGCCTCCCCGGCCCGCCGCGCCCCGGCCTCGCCGCCCCGCCGTCGCCGCCCCGCCGCCGCCGCCCACGGCCTCTCCACCTCGGCTCGTGCCAGTGCGTTGCCGCCTCCCCGAGCGTTGCCGCCTCCCCAAGCTTGCAAGGTCGCCGCCTCCCCGAGCTCCGCGGGCCGCCGCCTCTCCGATCAACCGGGGGCCGCTCGTCCTCCTCCCCGACACTGCGCCTCCTGCCCAAGCGCAGCCACCCCCGAGCCCGATTGGTTTCCTCCACTGAGGTGAGCAAGCCCTTTTTGCCAATTTTTTGCAATTATCTGTCAATTGCTAGGTAGAACACTTAGGGTTAAATTAGAAATAAGTCTGGTTGCTTGCTAAATTGTGCACCGAGTTCAGTTAGGGTTAAATTAGAATAAGTCTTTTTGCTTGCTAAATCGAATTGAAATAGCAAATAGAAAAGATCATGAGATTTGGTAGACTTAGATTCGATTTTGATCTGGTTGGTTTGGGAAAGGATCAGAACATGAATGGTAATTTTGGATAGAGTCCAATTTGAATCAATCTGGACTATCGGATTCCATAAGAGATGATATTAATTTCTATCTTCAGAGTACTTAAAATATGGAACGATTCTATATGTAGTTGCCTATATATAACCAGGTATTTCCGCGGCTTTGTGCATTTCTCTAAGAATGTAGGGGCCGGAACCTTGGTTCCATTATTAAAGAAAAGCCAGGTATTTCTGGATTTCCAATAGGTACCAGCATGTCTTTTGTTGCCATCTTCGTGCTCCTGCTCGTGTTGTTGCTTATACGGCGCAGCGCCGCCGGCGGCCAAAGCGACGGCCACACCAGTCCTACTAGCAGGGCGGGCTGCCTCCCGTCGTTCACTTACACATTGTCACTGAAGCACAACGTGATGCGTGGCGGCGACGGCGACGAGGTCTCGACATGCTCTGTGTGCCTCTGCGCGTTCAAGGTCGGCGAGAGGGTGCGGCTGCTGCCGGTGTGCCTCCACCTGTACCACGTCAAGTGCATCGACCCTTGGCTGGTCACGCACTCGACGTGCCCGATCTGCCGGTCGCACTAGATTGGCCTGGTCGTTCAATCGACAGGGAAGGCTAGTCGCCCGACTAATCGCCCAGATCGGACGACTAGTAGGACGACTAGTTTTCTAATCGAGCTAGTCGCCTCGCTTGACCTGATCGGCAGCAGGAGACTGATAAGCCCGATTAGTCGCGACTAATCGGACGACTAATGAACACTGGTTTGTTGGTTACATTGACCGGAGAGAGCTTCGTTGATGCCAGCCCAATTGATGGCCTGCATCAAGGGGGCTAGAAAAGCTAGTGTCACCGGCCTTTTGCTAATCTGCCATATCGCGCGCGCAATACTTGCTTAATGATGTTGGCCGGCTTTCTCGCATCACCACAGCGACAACTTAATTACGCTCCAAGGTCTCCATCCCCAGCATTCAAATATACACCGTTCGTGCGATATCTAAGCCACGGAATTTGAAACGGTGCGGCCTGCTGCTTCTGCTCGATCCGACTGCACCTTTTAAATCTGAAAATTAGCACTAGAGTAACCTCTTAAAGCTGAAAATTAGGTTCTGGACTTGCTTCTGGATCAACCAAAAACATCATAATATGGTGATCTAGCCGGTCCAATTATATTCAGTTATTTTAGTGTTCTAGCTATTTTTATCAAATCGGTCTTGACATAATGCATTTTCTTTACATTGCTCAGGTCCCCTCCCCACCGTGCACACTCAGATCCACTTCACTGCTCAGGTATGACACCATCATTCTTCTCATATTGTATATGACAGAGTACAATGCTTTTAGCTGTATATGATGACTTGTTGCTCTTATAGTAGCTGCCCTGATATGTAAAATGTTTCAACTGTTTTTTTTTCAAACTTTTAGTGATGTAACACATTTTCTTTAGATTTGCATCACCATGTTACTAGTTCATCCTATGTCAAGTGTGTGATCTAGATGTTGCTAGATGATTCTGTTTTTTTAGGTTTAGATAACTTTTTGTCATGCTTTGGTAAATATGTTTATTATGCTTTGGTAAATACTTTTTGTCAAGTGTGTGATCTTTTGATTGCGTTAGTGTTTAGAATTAATAGTTTTTTTCTATTCTGTTTAGTGTATGTTTGGACTTTAGTGCATTCAGATAATGTTTTTGAGTGACTACTTAATATATATAAATAAAGGGGTTTTGGGCCGGCTCGGACCAACCCGGAAGGGCACGACACGCAATAAGTATGATCGTGTCGTGTAGACCATAGTAGTTAAGGTGACATGGAAGCGAACGGGTTGGTAAGGACATCAATGACCCGCGATTGCGTAGACGGTGGAAATGGATGTGGAATTGTCATCTAAGACCAACTTTCCTCTCACTCTTTCTCTAGTTCTTTCCTCTCTCTTAAATGACCTGAAAATGAAACTGAGCAACGTAACCTATAGCAATTGATTACCCGTTTCGGATCGGCACGTCTCACATGCCATTGGCATGTGAGACGTGCAGGTTCGGAATTGTCCCTTTTTGGACAGCCTCGGAGTGACCGAGGGGGCGTGGCTTGTGACGAGACGCGGGTCCGGATTTGGACGAGATTTCGGTGGCGTAACCCTGTTGTTCTCTGCTGCACCATTTTCGGGCGTGCAGTGGAGAACAGCGGGGTTATGCTGCCGAAATTTCGTTCGAATCCGGATCACGCGTCTCGTCATGAGCACGCTCCGCTCGGTCACTCTTGGGTGGGTTTAGGATCTATCTGCCTAGGTTGTAGGGCCGTGACATAACACAACAATACATTAACGACAATTTCTTTCGCATTAAACTGCAGAGTCAAAAATGGGTGAAGACCGCAGTTGGATGTATACTGGCTGGAAGAGCAGAAATGGTGGTCACTCCGATGAGTGGTTTATCAAGTTAGATCAATTTTTGGATCGAGCATTTTCGTTGTCAACGGAAGATATGGTGCGGTGCCCATGTACAAAATGCCGAAACACTAAGTTTTTGAGAAGATTGGAGCTTTCGTTTCACTTATGTCGAAACGGTTTCACTCCACAATATGAAGTGTGGACCTTCCACGGCGAGACTAATTCTCGAGTCATAGCCGAAGTGGATGAGGATGATGATATAACAGAGGTTGATAGGATGGATGAGATGTTAGAAGCTCTTGAAGTGGAGGATCCTCTTACAAATGAGGCAGAGAAGTTCTTCGAGGAGCTGAAGAAATCACAAGAGCCGTTGCATGAACATACGGATGTGACCGTACTTGCTTTCTTGACCAGATTTATGGCAATTAAGTCCAAGTACTTTTTTTCCATCAACTGCTACAATGATCTCATGAAATTGATCTGCGATATCCTTCCACGACCTCACAAAGCGCCACCAGATATGTATCAGTCAAAGATCAAGATATCTGGTCTCGGTATGAAGTATGAGAAAATTGATGTGTGCCCAGACAACTGCATGCTATTCTGGAAAGAGCACGCCAATGAGAAGATGTGCTTGAAATGTGGTAAATCGAGGTATGTCGAAGTTGTTAATGACGATGGCGATAATGTGATGACAGATGTCGCACATAAGCAGCTTCGTTACTTGCCTGTGACACCTCGGTTGAAGCGGATGTTTCTTTCAAAAAGAACCGCAAGACACATGAGATGGCACAAAGAAGGTAAACGTGAGAACAAAGAATTCTTGACGCATCCGTCCGACGGTGATGCATGGAAGGCGCTAGACCGTTTCGATCCAGACTTTTCTCGTGATGCGAGGAATGTTCGCATCGGATTAGCGACAGACGGATTTTCACCGTTCAGTACGAATGCCGCTCCATACTCATGTTGGCCTGTCTTTGTCATTCCGTACAACCTGCCACCTGCTTTTTGTACGAGGAACGAGTTCATGTTTCTCAGCCTCATTGTACCTGGACCTGATCATCCCGGGTCACGTCTCAACGTGATGTTAAAACCGCTGATCGAAGAATTGAAAGTCTTGTGGACAGGAGTCGAAGCGTACGACAGTTACAAGAAGCAGAAATTCAACCTTCGAGCTGCTTATTTGTGGTCCGTCCATGATTTGCCGGCATACGGCATGTTTTCCGGATGGAGCACTCACGGTCGTCTGACGTGTCCGATATGTGCTTCAGACACGGATTGCTTTCGACTAACTCATGGAGGCAAAATATCTTATTTCGATTGTCACAGACGTTGGCTGCCCTCGAATCATATATTTAGGCAGCAGAGGCATGTCTTTCGAAAGAACACTGTTGTCACTAAAGGACCACCGAAGCGTCTCAACGGGTCAGAAATTTCTGATATGTTGGACAAACTGGTGCCTGATGAAGGTCGTCCTGGATATTTCGTAGGTTATGGAGAGGAACACAATTGGACTCACATATGTGGACTTTGGGAGCTACCATATGTGAAGTCGTTGATTCTAATGCACAACATTGATGTCATGCATCAGGAGCGTAATATGAGCGAAAGTATCATAAGCACTTGCATGGATATGCCTGGCAAAACGAAAGACAATTATAAAGCTAGACTAGATTTGGCAGACATTTGTCACCGTCCAACTCTTGAAATCTCTGAAAGTGGTGGAAAGCCACGTGCTTCTTTCTGTCTTCGATCGAAAGAAAAGAAAGAAGTTATGAAATGGATGAAAACTTTGAAATTCCCAGATGGTTACGCAGCTAGCCTGAAACGAGCCGTAAATGTTAACACAGGAAACCTCACTGGGTTGAAGAGTCATGATTATCACATTATAATGGAAAGACTCCTACCTGTTATGTTCCGAGGCTATCTAGATGAGGCTATCTACCTGAAATTTTTCCACCGGGTTTCTTCAATCCAATGCAACATCTGCTTATCCATCTTCCATTCGAAGCTAAAGTTGGCGGTCCTGTGCAATATAGGTGGATGTATCACATTGAAAGAGCGCTACGATATCTGAAACCAATGGTTGGCAACAGGGCAAGGGTGGAAGGGTGCATCGCTGAAGCATATGCTCTTAAAGAAGTTGGATACTTTTCAAGTGTCTACTTTGCGGAAGAAAACAATATCAATACTTCGGCTATGCGGTACAATGTGGACGAAACACCCCCTCTAAGCGACCTTTCCATTTTTCAAACGAGAGGCACTACCGTTGGTAGCTACACGACCTACGTGCTATCCGAACAGGAAAGGACTGTTGCTTTACTCTACATGTACGCAAATATAGAAGGCATGCAGGAATACTTCGAGTAAGTGTTTCTCCTATGTTTATGCTAATCTACATATTTTGCTACACATGTACTCTAAAAGATGTTTTTTCATGTTCAGCGAGTTCCACAGACAATATTGGCCACATAGGCATCAACCTACGGCCAAACAAGTAGAAGCGATGCGAAAGGAAGGAATAAATGGGGGACAGAGTTTTCTATCTTGGTTTCGAGAATATGTAATATTCTCTCGTCTTCTATGTATTATAAATTACTATTATTAAAGAAGTATTATATAATATTCTCTCGTCTTTTATAACAGTGTCGGACTCACAGTGTCCATGAAGATTTGCGGCAGCTATCTTATGGATTGGTGAATGTTAGAAGCTATGGTCGATATGACGTAAATGGCTTCCGATTCCGTACAACTCATTTTGAAGCTCATCGTCCTCTTGCGGCAACATCAAATTCCGGTGTTGTGACGAGAGCAATGGACACTCAAGGGAATTTAACCGATTATTATGGTATCATTAATAAAATCCTTGAATTTACTTTTACCGGAAATAAGACCCTTCGAGTTGTCTTCTTTGACTGTGACTGGTTTGATCGTACTCATGGAACTCGAGAAAACCAATTTGGAATGGTGGAAGTGAAACATAAGGACCGACTACGGGGTTACGATACATTTGTTCTTGCGCATCAAGTTGAACAAGTGTATTATCTACCTTATCCATGCACGAAGCTCAGTGCTTGGTGGGTGGTATATAAGGTGAATCCTCGTGAGCGGCTATATACTCCTGGGGATGATGGTTACCATGATAGCGAAGACGTTGAAGAAGTGTACCAAGAAGAAGAGTTGCCAGACACTTTTATCGTCGAGCTTGGTGCAGGACTCGATCAATTAGTTGGAGATGTTGAAGACGTTGAAGATGTAGAGGCAGATGATACACGAAAACGAAAATTAGAACAGGCCACGATGGAAGATCGTTGGGCTGGTTTAAGGAGTAGGGCACAGACACATGACAATGATGTTGATGAATTTTGAAAGTGACTACAAGTAATGTTTTCTTGAAGATAGTAACATGAATTTTATATATTTTATTTGCATATTTACTAATTATCTAATTACAATAGGATGGCGTCAAAGAAGGGTAAGAAGGTGCCACCGACGAGGGGGTTCTACCCCTCTAGACCCGAGGACGCTTTCGTTGGTGCCTCGTCGACTGGCAGCAGACGCTCTCAGCTGCTGGGGCACGTTCAGACCAGCTCTAGAGCTTCGTCACAGGTAAATGTCACTCGTTTTTGACAAATTCTTTAAATTCAAATTCACATTAAACTTACTTATGAATCATTTGAATGTTGTAGTCCTCACCGGCTGACTCAGAGGCTGCGGCGCCTTCGGTGAGCCAGCCTTCGGCGAGGCAGCCCTCGGCCAGCCAGCACTCGGCGAGGCAGCCCTCGGCGAGTCAGCCCTCGGCCAGCCAGCTCCCGGCTGGCGATGACTTTGTTCCTGAGGCCTTTGACTCGGCTGGTGAGGAGCCGTCTGGGTCACCTGACGTGGCGCCCCAGCAGACGCGGAGGACGAGGAGGACTCACTTTGTCAGTCCTCCCGCGGTCCCTTCACAGAGGATCGTGATTCGTCCAGTCGGAGACAGGTAATAAAAATTATAGTTTTCAATTTTAGTTTCTTTTGATTACTTAAGTAATGAATGAATGAATAAATATCTTACAGGAGTTGGGACGACTTGTCTTTCACCGGTGAGAAACACCAGAGACCGGTGAACGGTGTCCTCGGGTCCATAGTGCGTTTGCACTATCCCGGGGTCATCGACGGAGTGCCTGCTCTTTCGTGGGAGGACTACGCACGTGTCCATCACCAGGAGCACGGCAACCTTCAGGAGGCCGTATGGGCCGATTTTATGGTAAGTATGTAAAAAAGTTTCTAAGTTACAACTATTAAACTCTTTTAGTGCACATCTCTTCAATATATTCTTTATCGCAGGCAAGATATATTTTAGAGGACCCGGACGACCATCGCATGTTTGAGGATGCGAGGCGAGTGTTTCACTTCAACGCTGCCAAGGCGCTTCGACAAGCTTTGTCGAACGCCCGTGTTCAAATTATTAATGAGCACTTGAAGGCGAACCAGCAGCACGTGTTACACTTCCGGCAGGAGAGCGAGAGGCACCTGACGGAGGAGGAGTACGCGCAGGTACGTGGAGTGTAGTAAGTATTTTTTTCTGATAATGTCCTCGATGGTACTTTTAACGACTTTCAACTATGTGCAGGGCCACGTGAGCTGGTTGCAGGGTCGGAACGATGCATTTCGGGCCCTTTGTCGCTACTGGGCTAGCGACGAGTTTAAAGCTAAGTCCGGGAAGGCTCGAGACTGCAGAGGGGTGGAGGGGAAGAGCAGACACGGGCAAGATAACCACTTGCGTTTAGCTAAACGCATGGTAAGTGTGTGTAACTTATGTTTATATATTAATAATATATTGTTCGTACTAACATGTATTGACAGGAGCGCGAGACGGGGGTGCCGCCCACCCCTGCTGAGGTTTGGAAGAGAGGTCACAGGGACCCTTCTCAGCCGACGGGGTGCAGTCAGGCTGCAGCCGAGCGGTTGGTAAGTTTAGAAACCATTCATATTACATATAACTATATAGATTGTTGAACTTACACGATTTTATTGTTTTGCAGGCTAAGTACGGGGAGGAGGCTAGGAAGATACACGGCCAGGATTTCGATTGGGAACGTCAACCGATCGATCCTCAAGCCGCGTATGCAACCGGTGGTGGAAAAGCACACGGAAGGTGAGTTTGCAAGTCATTTTATCGTTTTCAATTCAAAGTATTCAAGATATTTTAATTTCATATTACTGACTCTCTTTTTTTATAGGCTCGCCATATTCGACGGAGTTGTCGACTCGAGGGCGGGTAGACCTGCGAGAGGCAGCTCCACGCAGGCTTCGGGTACGGGAGGTCGCCGCTCGCAGAGGGACATTGAGATGCAGTCCCTCCGAGAAACTGTAGAAGAAAATGAAAGGCGACATGAGGAGGAAAGGAGGGCGATGGAGGCCACGATCCAAACCCAGGCAGCAGCGTTGGCGCAGATGCGGGAAGCAATGGAGGTAACAATCTAAAAATTAAAATTCTTATTAATTCAGCTTAAATGACTTACTAATAGGTAGCATTTAATGTTTGCAATGACAGGCCATCGCTCGGGCGCAGGGTCTGGGAATCCAGCTACCGGTACTACCACCGGTCCTCCCAGGCGATCCTTCTTCAGCGGGTCAGGTAAGTCTCTATGTAATCCTTCTTCTCCAGCGTAATAAGATTGAGATAGATGAAAGAGAGAGATAGTTAGATAGAAGAAAATGATTGAGATAGAAGAAAGAAAGAGATAGAAGAAAGGGAGACAGAAGAAAGAGTGAAAGATAGATAGAGTAGGATGGGAATGAAGAGAGAGTAAGATGTAGATGGAGATAGAGAGAGGGGAAGATAGAGGGAGGGAGATGTAGATGGAGATAGAGGGAGGAAGATAGAGGGAAAAGGATAGCAATAGAGAGATAGAGTGAGCAAGAAAGATAGAGTGAGAGACAAATAGAGAAATGAAAAGAGAGAGGAAGAGAGGGTGATCTAGATGAAGATAGAGGGAGAGGGAGGGAGAGAGATGTTGATGCATATATTCTAACTCTAAGTTTTATTAATTGCAGGGATCCGCGACGGCTGCACAAACGCCGTCGCCTTCGCTACCGCCGCCTGGATTGAGGCGCGACGACGACGACTTCGACTTCGGAGGTGGCTTCGGAGGTTAGATGGGCGAGTGAGCCCTTTTATTTACTTTGTTGATGACGATGTGACATGTATCGGAATTTGAGTTTGTGATTGTGATGATCTTTGTGTATATATTGTGTATGCTGTGTATGCTGTGTATATTGTGTTGTGAATCTGGCCATCGAGCCGGTTAGAGTTTTCTGTTTTTAAAAAAAAATAAAAAACCTTATTTGCGACGGCTTTTTATACAGTACCGTCGCAAATAAGGTACCTAGCCGTCGCAATTAAGCCACTGCTATTTGCGACGGCCTGGCCGTCGCAAGTAAGCTTTAATTGCGACGGCCGGGCCGTCGCAAATAAAGTCGTGGGCCCGGAAGAGGACACGTGGACCCTGCCCTCTAAACTTATTTGCGACGGCCTAGCCGTCGCAAATAGCAGATATTAATTGCGACGGCCCGGCCGTCGCAAATAAGCTTTAATTGCGACGGCACGGCCGTCGCAAATAAGGCCGCGGGTCCCACCAGCCCGCAGCAACAACTTGCGACGGCCTCCCCTAGCCGTCGCAAATAAGTTTATTTGCGACGGTGGCCGTCGCAAATAAGCTTATTTGCGACGACATATTTGCGACGGCCGGAGGCCGTCGCAAATAAAGAAAGCCGTCGCAAATAGCTTATTTGCGACGGCATCTGGCTTATTTGCGACGGCTTCGGCCGTCGCAAATCATCGGGATTCCTGTAGTGATTTGATCCATGGGATGCCATGTGTCATCGTCTGATTGGCTACGATGATATTTTATAGGATTGGTGCCTCTACATTTCCTCATTTCCTGCATAAAATGATGCATACAAGTATTTCTCCAAGTTTAAGTGGAATTGGGTTAGATAGAAAGGTGATGTGTGCAAGAAATGACAAATCCTTCACATAATTGACTTAAATTGACGGATGAAATTGGTATATAACAGCCGTCAACAAACTCCCCCAAGCTTATCCTTTGCTCGTCCCGAGCAAAGTCAAGACTTTAGGTTGATGATCAGGAGTTGCTACAATATCTTATTTTCAAAAGTATCTAATGCACAAAAAGATACTCTACCTAGTATTGCAGAAATTGGCTATGATACCCTACCTTTCTTAAGTTATCATGGGGCTTATGATTTTTCATATTCATGAGTAGTTGAAAGGTAGAATAGCAATTGGAGCAAACACAGCCTAGAAATCAAGTTCCACTTAAATCCCGGAGAATTCAATTTAGATATTAAGTACCTCAATTTGATTTTCTCAGTCACTCCTTTGTGGATAGTGGAAATATTTCCTCACTAATGCATTGTGCCTCTACTATTCCTACTCATTGAATATGGCTTGTATGTGGAGCTTGGTAAGGAAAGTAAGTAGGCATATTTGCATCACATATATTGCTAAGTCAAAAGAGTAAGCCTTAGGAGAACTCAATTCAAAACTTTTTGATTCAAGACTAGTGCATGTGTGATGGAGTGGAAGTGGATGTGGATACTTGAGATAACTCCTTTTTGGTAGAATCTCTCTTTCTTTTTGCAGGGATGAAACATGGCTACTTTTTTTCCTCATGCTTATGAGGTAAGCATGCTTTTTTTTTGTAGCCAAGTCTTCTACTCCCTTTCTTTGCAATGAATTTTGACGAGAGTGCTAAACATGAATAACATGGAGTTTCTCTTTTTGTTGTGGTATGGTGGATATGATGGATGTTTTGCTTACTTCTAGTGTAGAAGTATAGCATGTGCAAGTGAAGTCTTGAATTCAAAAAAAAAGAGTTGAATGATTTCTCACATAGGTCTATACTAGTTTGACTAGGCTCAATGTGAAAGCAAATAGCATATGCATATGTTTTTGTCTATGTATGAACATCATATGGCTTTGGTAGGTATTTCCAATCAATTAAGGGAAACTTAAATCTTTTTAGAATTTCTCCGGAAATCTAAGTTTTACTTTCAAACTAGGACTAGCAGCCCTATTACCAATTCTGATCTCGCAACAACCTAGAATTAGATTAAGCTTTTGCTACCCACAACTTCCAAATTAAGGTAAAAGTATTTCAAACCAATGAAAGCAATATTCGGAGAGTAGCAAGTTGTAAACTAGAGACTTAGGAAAATAAAACAGAGCAACTATTCATCATTTCATCTATGTGAATTCTAAATCATTCTTACCGCACATCTTTATTTGATGAAAGCAAATCTAACTTATATTTTTCTTTATATATATATATATTTTAAATGCAAGGTGGATGATGGATGGATGGAAAATAAATATGCAAGGAATGTGATACATGTTACCTCAGGTGGGAGTCCTCCCCCAAGATTGTTCTTCAACTACCTCCGTGATAAGGGTTCAACCCTCGATGACGGAAGTATGCTGCAAGATCGGCTTTTGTCGTTTTAGCGCCGTGTTGAAGTTGGTGAATTGAGCATCCATGTGTTGTTGCCAATCCTGGGTACCTTGAACATGATCCTGGAGTGTGCTATAGATGTCAGCCGTTCTCACTTCAAGTTCTTCCATACGTCTAGTGAGGTCCGTCATTCCTTGGCTATAGTCATGATGACTTCTAGCCGAAAAGGAACGACGTCCTCTCATGGACGTTGGGGGCAAGCTGCTAGAGCTTGAAGTGGATAAGGGTGGATCCCTTTGCCATTCTTGCCAAGATGATCCCCCAGTCTCATACGTCGGAGGTTGAGTCCATCCGGGCGCATAATCCATTGGGTTCTCTTCCTCTTTGTATTCATGGACTGGAGAGATTATCGGTGGCATGCTTGTGGCTGCAGCCCTCGCATGATTCCTTGTTACCCTGCCAGAGACATTACTTAAGGGTATGTCCTTGAACTAAATAGTCTTCATCAATTAATTCTCTTTCAGTTTCAATATATTTAAATGAAGAGTATTTAAGTGATCCTACCCTATCAGCAATATGAGTAATCAATGAAGTGCATTCAATTGGTCCTGATTTTGAAATGTAATCGAACCATTGTGTCATCATGACTTTGACTGGAGCAACTTTTATCTTTTTATTCATGGCAAACAAAATTTTCAATTCATCATCTCGCACAACCCTAACATCTCCCCTAGGGAACATAGTCATAGCCACCCATCTATTCATGAAGCGTAAGGTAGGGTTTTGGATGTGGCTATTCCTAGGAGCCCTGCATGTGACCTCACTAGTTAGCTCATGCCAAAAACTTTGTTTGTTAAACTTAGGCAAATTGTCTAAATCTAGCAAACACCGTTTATGGAAGCCTAGGATGCTACCTAATTCTTCCCATAGGATGTTGTATTATTTCTGAAATAATCTAAATGAAATACCATCAAATCCTATTCTTAGTGTGCAAAGAAATTGGATAGTGAGAAGGCGTGAACCTTTCTCCTCTATGTCAGCAAAGTCATCAAATCCAATTGCATGCCAAATGGAAAGAAATTTGGAGTCCATACCTATTTTGGAGATCAAATGTGGATCGTAAGCCTTTGTGTGGCGGAACTCACGATCTTGGAGAAGTCTGCGTGCTTGATCGTCAACTTCGCTTCGTATGTCGAGGTTGTTGTCATGAATAAGTTCGTGTGGGTTGCTTCTCTCTTCCATGGGAGTGTACTCACACACACTTCTCCTCGGGCTTGTACCCATGGAAGAGAGGTGTGGACTAGAACCTTCACCATGGCTTGATCTTGCAGCCTCCTTCCTATTTCCAAACAACCTCTTCATGTATTTTTGAGATCAACAAGCAAGAACAAAACAAGGCGAGAAAAATCCGAAAAGAAGCGATGTTTGGAAAACAATACTCTCAATAAATTTTCTCCTCTTGAAAGATTGACTGTAAAATGCAAATGCAGACAAAAGAAAATCTTTTTGGGGATGGATTTGAGCAAGAGTGTTGCAATGAAGAGCAAGAAAAACAAGGTGAGCTAGATAGTGACTTGGGGAGGTGTAAAATGATGTGGTGTGTGAAGAGAGGTGCTCCTCATGGCCACAATTTATAGGGTGCACCCTCCAACAGTCACTTGGGGTTCAAAATGTAGCCGTTAGATGAAGGGGAGCCAATTCGGCTCCACACCCTGTTTGGCCGACCAGGGGGTTCGGCAGACCTGACAGGTGGCCCCCCTGGTTCCCCTTTTGGCAAGTGGCTCCCCAATGGCTATAAAGTTAGCACGTTCGTGAAATGCCACATGTGCAGCTCAGAAAAAATGTTTTCAAATTAAAACTTTTTTTTTCAAATCCAAATAAGAAAATTTCTTTTGAAAAGCAAGAAAGATAAATGATAGTTGAGAATATAAGATTCTAAACTTGCTAGGTAAAATCAAATATGCAATGGGAAAAATCCAAATGGGGTGGAAAAAAAAAAGAAAGAAAAATAAAGTGGGATAACTACCAATTTAACCTATTGGCGTAGGTCTCACCACCGTCCGATGAGATGGACATTCCTCTGTCTTCATTTCACATCTGGACCTGGAGGGATGGGCTCGGACGTCTTGTCTTTCTTCTTCTGCCGTTCCTTGTTTGGCGGCTTGGTGGACTTGGGCCTTCGGAAAGAACCAGACGATTCCGTCCCCTTTGGATATCGGCGTGGTCGAAACGACGGATTCTCCTCGTAGATTAATCTTCTCATGAATGCAATGAGTGAGTCCACCATTGGAGGTGTGACTTCGACCTCTCTGATGCGTTTATCATTCGGCCCATACTTGATTCGAATCATGGAGCATTGCTCTAATCTTGGCCGAAAGTTAAATATTTCCTTCTTGCCATTGATATGGAAGTCGATTTCTCCAGCTCCCACATCTATGCGAGCTTTTGCAGTGCTTAGGAATGGACGCCAAAGAATGAGTAGTGTACCTTTCTCAGTGTCCATGTCTAGCACCACAAAATCCATGGGTATGAAGCATTTCCAGATCTTCACCGAGACGTCTTCAGCAATACCCGCTGGATAACGGATTGAAGAGTCAACCAGTTGTAGCTGCATAAGTGTTGGAGTCAGCTCTGTGAAGTTCAGCTGGTCGAACACAACCTTGGGCATCACACTGACACTTGCTCCCAGATCACTAAGTGCCTTGTCAATGTCGTGAGCCCCAATTGAGCATGAAATGGTAGGACATCCAGGGTCCTTTTTCTTTTCAGGAAGCCTATTGAGGATGGCTGCACTGCAGTCTTCTGTAAGCTTGACGACCTCAGTGGTGGACAATGGCCATTTGTTGTTCAATATGTCCTTGAGATAGAGAGCATAAGTGGGTACTTGCATCGCATCAATCAAGGGCACATTGATGTGGATCTTTTGGATGATCTCAACAAAACTGGTTAATTGCTCATCCACTGGGCTTTCTTTGTCTGTGAGGGAATGTCAATAAGTTGGTGTCTTCAAAGTGTGTGGCCATTCTCTCACCAAGTAATTCACTTGGGACATCCTCTTTCTCAGGCTCAGTTGTCCTCTTTTCTTGTGTGGGATATGGTGGGTCACGAGTGGTCTTTCCTGCTCTCGTAACCACTACATTGACGTTCTCCAATGGGCTTCTGGCTGCCCCGGAATTTTGTTGTTTTCCAATGAAGGGACAACTACAGCAAGTTGTGTCAGCTGAGTCTCCAACATCTTGTTGAAGCTCAATTGATTCTTGAATGCTGAGGATAGTCCTTCAATCTTTACATTGATATTCTTTATGGTCCTGTCATTAGCTGACAACTTCTTAGATAGGGCATCATTGATCTTGAGCTGGCTAATGGCAAATTCTCTCAAGTTGGGCTGATTTCCAGGGTTGCCATTGTTGTTGTACCCTCATTGAAAGAATGGGCATTGTTGACCTCACCCTTGACCTCCTGGACGATAGCCATTGTTGTTGTTGAAATTTCCATTGTTGGCGAGGTATAGGGCATCCTCACGAGTTTCTGGGCAATCATTGCCCATATGACCCGTGTTGCCACAGACTTCACACGTGATTTGAGAGTCTAGGGCATAAGGATTGCCAGACACTTCACCACTGGCTTGTCCATCTATTTTCTTCATTAGGAGGCCCAATTTTGCAGCGATCATGTCCACCTACTTCAAGGTGTGCATGCCTCGCTGTCGGGTATGGAGACGCTCGTTGTTCCATCCCATGTTGGACACCATGTTCTCAATAAGATCTTTAGCTTTTGGCACCGTCGATGAGAAGAAGGCTCCTCCAGCAGCAGCATCCAAATGGTCACGAGCTGATGGGATCAACCCATTATAGAAATTCTAAATAAGGAGCCAGTCATCCATCGCATGGTGAGGACAGGCCAGGATGTACTCCAGAAGCCTTTCCCATGCCTCGAGAATAGATTCCTTGGGCTTTTGCTGAAAGCTGGAAATCCTTCCACGTAGGGCATTAGTTTTGCCCAACGGGAAGAATTTGGCGAGGAATGCCGTAGAACACTTCTCCCAATTGTCTACAACATTTCGGTTCGTGTAGAACCATTGTTTCGCTCTCCCAAGGAGGGGGAACAGGAACAGTCTCAGACGGACCTCATCCAGAGACACATCCTTGATCTTAAAACTGCTGCAGATCTCGAGGAATTGTTGCAGGTGAGCACTTGCATCCTCGTTAGCCTTCCCATAGAATGGGTTGGCTTGCACCATAGTGATAAGGCCAGTTTTTATCTCGATGTTTACATCTCCCGTGTTAACAGTGGTCCCAATAGGCACATTGTTAGCAGAGGGAGCTGAGAACTCACGAAGGGTTTTCTGAGCCATTGGCATTTGGATTTTTGGTGCAGAAATGCTGGCTTGCTTTTCCGCTTGAATCTTTTGAGGAGTAACGACACGGGGTCAGTCTCTCAGAAGAGATTCGAGATCTTCAACAAAGTTTTGCGGCAAGCGGAAACCAGACATATACTACCCTGTTTTCACATTTAAAATGCGAAAACAAGGAATGGTTATCCCAATAAAATCCTACCCATGGTGCTATCCTATTCACTTAGTCATGTTATATATCTATTTGCCCTCCCCGGCAACGGCGCCAAAAATGCTTGTTGACGGCCCCTAAGATACACTAACAAATCATCCCCGACAACGGCGCCAGAAATGCTTGTTGGTATTTCTTATGCACCATTAACTAAAGATGTCCAACTGATGTGTCTGAAATGGTTGTTAATGGTTCTATTGGATCACAGAGTGAATTCTGCAAGCGCACGGAGATATCATTGTAGCATTTCCCCTTAAGAGTATCCCCAAGGGTGTCATTTATTTGATCCCAAAGGAGGGCGGGGTAGAGATATAACAATCATCAAGTGGAAAGGGTAGAAAGGTCTAGGTAAGAATCTAGTAAGGATGGATAAAATAATAGTGGAGGTAGTGTGATACACACAAAAGCTTTCAAGTCTAAGGGGGGTAAGAGGATCCTAGAGGTTAGTTAAGGTTGAGAGTTATGGAGGTGCTCCTACTATGCTCTATTGTACATATACATAGTTTAAACTAATTATCCATAAGCTAGATCAATAGTGAATACTTATGCTATGTGGTTCAACACATTGGGCACGGGCTTACCCCTAGCAATACTAGGGCGACTCCCGCCAAGAGTCTGTGGCATAGCCGAACATGGAGGATTACAAAGGACAGATAGGACTGTCACCACCTACTGCCTACATCTTCAATCCATGGGTCTACGAGGCATGCAATGCTACTTAGCTATCCTAGCACCATTCTAGCATACCTTAAGAGCCTAGGCACAATCCATCCTAAGGCAATGAATTGAATCATCATTGAATCAATGTTGATACACAACATAATTATCCATGCTAACCTAGTTATGATATAAGTAACTAGACTATAGTGGGGGTCTATAGGTTCTATGATAATGAGATATGTTCATGATGAAACAGTCATAGAAGCTATACTTTCCACATACATGGACTCCACAATCAAACAAGAAACGCTTTGCCCATGTACATGTATAAGTAGATACTAAGGATACTATCTTTATTATGCATAAAGTCACAAATACAAGAAAGAATACATGAGCCATACCTTTCCCAATGTAGTATTGGGAAGAGAGAGACTCCTTACTCCTTTCCCAATTTGGACTTGGGACTAGAGACTCTCCTCTCTACAACCTAACTCCTCTAAGACTATGGATGATAGTGTATACAATAGAGATGAAGCTCAAGTGGTGTGTGTTGAAGTGAGGGGTAGGGGGTCCTATTTATACTAATGTTGAGGTCGGTTCCTGCCACCAAAAGCGCGCGAATAAGTCACCATTGACTCTAGGGAGCCGGGAGGAGCCAACACGTGGAGGCTGACCAAGTTTGGTGCAAAGACCAGGTCGGTCGACCCCCTGGTTCGGCCGACCTGGTCATTGCACCGTTTCTCGTGTGCTTTTTCCAGGTGGCTGCCAGGTAGGTCCCATTGATGTATATCAGTGATACACCGTTGGATCTCCTTGGATACTTCTGTTTGGGGCCATTTGATCCATGGGATGCCACATGTCATTGCCTGATTGGCTAGGATGATTTTTTATAGGATTGGTCCCTCTACATTTCCTCATTTCCTGCATAAAATGCTGCATACACATATTTCTCCAAGTACAAGTGGAATTGGGTTAGATAGAAAGGTGATGTGTGCAAGAAATGACAAATCCTTCACATAATTGAGTTAAGTTGATAGATGAAATTGGTATATAACAGCCGTCAACAGAGGCCCAATTCCAAATGAGGAGAGAAACCACATCTTTCAGTGTTGTTATAGATCCTCAATTGGTTGTGCAAAATCACAGGTTCGGGAGCGTGGTTATATGGCTAACCCAACTGGTCCTAAACGTGAATGTATGCGTATCTAGATGTCTGAATACCTCAACGACCAAGTTTGAAACTTAGAAGATAGAAATGCAGGCCTCTATCACTAAGTGCAGGAGTTGGAAGGAAGAAATGATAGCTTAACCACCCAGATAGGCTGCATAAACCAAAAGAATGAAGAGTTAAACATTCAAGTACAGAACTTACAAGGTCAGATAGCAGCTGATCATGAACAGACAGCTAAGGAAATGCAGGACATGCGCGCCTCAATGGTTGAAATGCACAAAATGGTGATGGAGACTACTCCACAAAAGGTCCACCAAAGGAACCGCCAAAAGCCACTTGCTCCAACAATTAGTCCAGTTCAGCTTAGGAAAACTCTTCGCATGCAAACACGTCGCTTAGTAATCCTTGGGTGTTGTTATGCGTGTCGCAATATCAATTGATGGATGTTTATTGTTAAACTCGTGATTCTGTTGCCACTAATTTTTAAACCTGGTGCATTCGGGTTCTACTGCCACTAATTATAAAACGTGGCATTACGAATTTCTTGTCACGAATGATAAATTGTTGCTAGGAAGCTATTGCCAGAAATTACAAAACGTTGCAGTATAAACATTTGGCAACGACTCAAAAATCGTTGCACTAGACTGCTATTGCCACCACGCAGAAAACGTTGCATCAAACACTATTGCCACAGATGAGAAAATGTTGCATGACACCTCTATCACCACAAATCATTAAATGTTGCATTACAACCGTATTATCACATATCAGAAAACGCTTCATTACGAACCTATTGTCACAAATCAGGAAATGTTGCATTAGAAACCTATTGCCACAGAGTAGGAAACGTTGCATTACTAACCTATTGCCATAGATAAGAAATCGTTGCAATACCAAACTATTCGCCATGGATGCGAAATTGTTGCAGTACCATACTAGTTCCCACGGATCTGAAATCATTGCAATATGGTACTATTCGCCATGTTTGTAGACTCGTTGCAATAACATCCTATTTGCCACGGACGTTAAACCGTCGCAGTACCATACTATTTGCCATGTGACATCGTTGTAGTACCATATATTTGCTACGAATGTGAAATCGTTGCAATACCGTGATATTCATCGCAATATGGTAAATCGTCGCAACACCATAAATCGTTGCAATACGGTACTATTTGCCACGGATGTGAAAATCTTTGCAATATTGTAGTATTTTCCACGAATGTGGAAATCGTTGCAATCACATACTATTACCAGGAATGCGAAATCGTTGCAATACCATGCTATTCGTTGTAATACGTTAAAACGTTGCAATATGCTAAATCGTTGCAATAACATACTACTTGCCACAAATATGATATCGTTGCAACACCGTACTATTGCCATGACTGTGATATCATTGCGACCACATACAATTACCACGAATGTGAAATTGTTGCAATACCATGCTATTTGTTGCAATACGTTAAATCATCACAATACGCTAAATCTTTGTAACAACATACTATGCCACGAATATGAAATTGTTGCAATACTGTACTATTTGCCACGATCGTGAACCCGTTGCAATACCGTACTATTCGTTGCAATACGTTAAATCGTCGCAATACATGAAATTGTTGCAATAGCGTCCTATGTGCCATCGATGTGAAATCGTTGAAATACCATACTATTGGCCACGGATGTCAAGGCGTCACAATAACCTATCGCCACGAGAATTATTAAGATGATTCATAAAAACTATCGCCACACTCTTTTTTGTTGCAACAACGACCTATTGTGACGAAAAACAACCTATTGTGACGATTTTTTTTGTTGCGATAAACCAAAATCCTTGCAGTGACATATATTACAAACAAGAAATACGAAACACATAGAAAACAAGAAAAAGAAAAACTACTCTTAATCCTACTCTACTTGGAGGAGGTCTCTTCAACCTCCACCGCCGCCGCCTCTTCCTCCCCCTATGGCACCTGAGTCCGAAGCTTCCGGACGAAAATGTGCAAGAGGTGCCGACGGCCCTCCATCCCAGCCGCCTTCGCAATCGTCTCGTGGAGGGCGTTGAGATGAGCAGCCACAAATATTAACGCAAAGCAGTAGTGGCCAGCGCTACGGAGTCCATGCTGGTGTGGACGGGAAGGGTCCCAAGAACCAGACGTCGACATGAACAACAACTGCTTGAAGTTGCGTCCTTGAAGAGATCATTGAAATCCTTAGAATCCGATGCATGACAGGGATGTCACACTCTATGGCTCCATGCATCAGAGGCAATAACTAATTTTTTATAGTAGACATGCACCGATGAGAACATCGGGAGCCTGATTCAAAGATCGAACCCCCAAACTGATAAGTGGCCACCCATCATTAATGTTAATCTATGAGTATGTTATCCATAACCTTTTAGTATGAAGACAAAAATAATCTTAGACTTGGTTAAGCTTGATTGCCAGATCAATCACGGGCTAAGATTATGTAGAATTGGTCACCATCGGTCTTCTTTTTGAAAAGATGAGGATAACAATTGCAGTAAACCACCGACTTCAAATAAAAAAATTGAGTGAAAGAATACAAAAGAGGAGAAATGCAGCCTCAACCACGCTCTCAATGGAGTCCCAACCAAGAATCGTCGATTGTCATAACACAACAAATTAATTGCTAGACATGGAACGTCAGTTATCTCGCCCCTTTTCAAAAAGGAGTTGTTTTCGATACTGCATAGGATGCATTGTTCATGAACAAAAAAGACATTTTCCATTCACATAAAAACAACACATATATTACAAACAAGAAATACGAAAACACATAGAAAACAAAAAAAAGAAAAACTACTCCTAATACTACTCTACTCGAAGTCGGAGGAGATCTCCTCCACCTCCTTCCCTGCCATCGTCGCTGCTACTGCCGCTGCCTCCTCCTCCGGCAATTGATTTTGATACTTCCGGGCGACAGTCTGCAAAAGTTGTTGGCGGCCCTCCACTCCAGCCACCTCCACGATCGTCTCATGGAGGACGTCGAGACGACTGGCCACAAAGCTCAACCCAAAGCAGTAGTGGATGGAAGTGTCCATGCTGGTGTAGAGGTCAAGGGTCCCAAGACCCAGACGGTTACACGAGCAAGATGTATCGGAAAATACATCCCGCGCCAATTTGTTGATCTTTTTTGCGCATCCCACGGTGGCAGACAGGTCATCGATGGCCTCCTTCAGGCGCAGATCGAGTTCTTCAATGCTGTCTTGGAGGAGGCAGACATTCTCTTGAACCAAAACGGGATGAGGAGGTGAGGGCGCCGCGGTTGTAGACGGGGGCGGAGGAGGTGCGGGCGCCGCCTCTAGTTCCACTAGCATTGGCCGCGAGGAAAACGAAGAATAAGGAGGTTCGGAGGACGTCAATGGCATGAGCGCTTCGGTGCGGGGCTACCCATTTGTGCAGTGATGGAGGTGCGGATAGAGAGCAAGAAGTGGTCGACGGTGGTGAGGCGGAGACACAGGAGGACAAGTTTGGAGGCCATGATCGATGGAGTGGTGCGGTGGAGACGCAAGAGGACGGTGCGTCTTTATAGCGGGTCGTTGTCTAAGCGCGAGAGTAGAGATGATAGGACACTACGAAAACTGTGCTACGAACCATTGGGTGGGTCGGAGTTACTCCAAACCATGGTTTGCCTCCTCTCGGTTTTTGAAACGGCTCGACGCATCCCATCGTATTCACATGCAGTTTTTTAATTTGACACGCAAAGGGTCCAGAGTATGCAATGGTCCACCTGGAATACTTTCTATTGCTGTCCCGCGGTGTTTCAGTTTTTAAGTTCCAATTTTTAAGTTTTACACGAAAAGGTCCCTGGGTATGCAATGTTCCTGTTTTCAGTCTGTCACGCAAAAGACTTGGATCATGTTTCATGATGTTACGTGTTTTCTCTTTTTGCTGAAAGATCATCATATATAGTTGAAAGATCATCACAAAACACAAAGAAAAAGTACAGGAAACAAGAAAAGAAAAACAACAAAAGAAAAGCTAAATCCTCTTCCTCCTCCTTATAGACAACACATCACTAAACTTAGAGCACATTCACTTGGTAACTAAATCATTCATTTGTCAGAAAAAATAATCAAATCCTTCCTTGTGAATTGTCACTCCTGAGGAACATGATAAACACACCACACATTCTTCATTAACACAATATATTACAAACCCTCGATCATGTTTTTCAGTTTGACACGCAAAAGACCTCGATCATGCATGTTTGATGATGTTAGGTGTTTTCTCTTTTTGTTGAAAGATCGTCATATATAGTTTGAGGCTCGTTGATCATATGTTTGGGGCGTAGGAAGCATGGACAAGTAACATGCACTTGAATGACATCTCATGTTTGATGACATCATTACGTGTTTTCTCTTTTTGTTGAAAGATCATCATATAAAGTTTGAGGCTCGTTGATCATGTTTATTAATGCCTATCAATTTATCCAAACCAAGTGCGGAGGACTATGGGCCACTAATAGCCCAAAATCACCGGCGTCTATCAGTGACATCCCGTTTCCTATCTATTGCAGGCAGACTTCAACCGGTGAATTCAGTTTTATCAGCGAAACCTACATACTTGATGAGCACTTTAATTTTGCCAGCCTCGGTAATAGAATAGTTAGATCAAGCAAGAAAGCACTGTCTTTGAAATGGCCCAGACATCCCCTCTCAATCTAAAGTTTTAGTAGCATGGGACAAATGCCAAAGGCCCAAAAACAAAGGTGGATTGGGAGTAATTAACTTAAAGCTTGCAAAATAGAGCTCTAGTTCTTAAACAGCTGTATATATTCATCAACGGAAGTGATATTCCCAGGGTAAACTTGATATGGAGCACTTACTACCAGAGAGATTTCTGTGACAATCTAAATATGAAACATTGGTCCTTCTGGTGGCGAGATTTGGCACGCCTAATCCCGAAATACAAGGATAGAGTAAACTGCAGAATTGGCAATGGAGCCACGATTCTTTTTGGCATGATAAATGAATCGGCATGCGCTATGCGACACCCTTCCACATCTTTACACCTTCACAAGGCAGGAAGATATGACAGTGCTTAATTTATTTCAGACAACAAGCTTGGAGAAAATTTTCCATACTCCATTATTACAATCAGCATATAGGGAATTAGCGACCTTGGATCAACTATGCAACAACTCTCAATGGTTCCAAGATGGGAAGGATCTCTAGTTGTATACATGGAGCTCTTCGTTTTCCACGCAAAAATGCTACAATCTGGAGTTTAAAGAAATTGAACCTCCTGAATATCTCACTGGATCTGGAAATGCAATTGTAATAACAAACTGAAGGTCTTTCAATGGTTACTCTTTATGGATCGTCTTAACACAAGAGACATACTCAAGAGGAAGAATATTAAATGGATAATAATGATTACTGTTGTGTCCTATGTCGAAGATGTAGACAAGAAACAACTATGCATTTGTTTTTCAAATGTCCCTTCAGCAAGGCTTGTTGGTCCAAATTAAGGATAAATTGGAACTTTGATCTACACTTCCATAATATGATCGCTGAAGGAGAACTGGATTTTCGAGCATCCTTCTTGATGGACGTCCTTATCATGTCATGCTGGACAATTTGGAGAACTCGAAACAGGAAAATATTTCAGTTTGCAACTCCATCTAAACAACAATTGTTTAAAGACTTCAAAGAAGAATGTCTTCTCCAAACACATAGAATGACAGGGCGCTATTGAAAATCTTTTCTTAACTGGATAAATTGTATTTAATAAGTGCATCTCATGCTGCAAATTTTTTATATCCTGTTGTACTCATTCACCTTGTAATCATTATCCAATTAATCTAAAGGTAGAAGGGCATGTCCCTGCTGTCATTCTGTTTTTCAAAAAATGAACATAATCTAATAATTAGAACAGAGGCTGGTAGAGCTGCACCCACATGTCGTAGCCGTTTGTTACCCTAAAGAAGATGGCAGACTCATCGAATAACACCTTGTCACTCTGATCAGCGCTCCTAAACACGATCAAGCCATGCCTCGACGTCTGCCCCTCACGCGGCTCCTCCATCTCGACACGCTCGATGCAATGCCTGAACCCGAGACGCCTGCGCACAATATACATGACGAAATCCTATACATATACAGGGATACGATTTATGTACTTTATATATGTACGTAATAGCTCTTGCACACTGCACGTACAGTTCGAAGTAGCCCAAGATGTCTTTTGACCGTAAAGGGTGGACGCCGGGGAAGGCAATGAACGCCGTCCGGGAGTCCTCGGGCGGCATCCTCATCTGGACGACGAAAGGCTCCAACAGCTCGGGTGCTGGCCTACAGTTCGCCACCGTGTCCATCTCGTCTTCGTACCTGCACAGCATCTCGTGCAAGTGGTTGTTGAAGAGGAGGGGTGCAACAGTGTTCCGGATCACGTTGACTCCGCGCGCGATGAGATCCCTGTGGAACTTGAAGAACCTAAAGTCAACCAGCCGGCCGCCGCCGCAAAGGGCCACGATGGTGGGGATGCCCTCGAGGTGGTCCAACGGACGGTTTCGTTCGTGGACGACGTAGCTGTGGACGGCGTCCGCCTCCATCATGACCTGTGACAGCATGGTGCCATCGCTTGCCATCATTGAAAGTTCCTGGA
This sequence comes from Tuctoria greenei, assembly GCA_036927565.1. NCBI lineage: Eukaryota > Viridiplantae > Streptophyta > Magnoliopsida > Poales > Poaceae > Tuctoria > Tuctoria greenei. The sequence continues at coordinate 249,656,987 of JAYESD010000002.1, read as the reverse complement.
GGACCTTCATGCCCAAGATCATCTCCAGCCAGAGGAGGAGGCAGATCACGTTCTTGGCAGTGACCTCCTGCCAGCTGGTACTGGTAGGCCGAGAGAACATGCGCTCGTACGCCTTACAGGCAACATCGAAGGCGTCTAGGACATCCCACACCTGAACAATCGCGTTCAGGCTCATGGTGGAGTTCTAGAGAGAAGCTGATGGAGGATGGATAGGGAGGGGCGAAAGGCTTTGGGTTCATAAACAGGGAAGGAAATGGTCGTGTGGAGAGAGTGTAAAACAGAAACAGTGCTGGTAGAGATTTCCCAAACTCACAGGTCTAACTAACCTGGGGTGAGACACTACTACAATAAGCCTCATCTCAGGCGGCTCCAAACATATTATCACACGCGGTTTCTAAAACCGACTAAAACTAAGAGCCTGTAATAATATGCAATTTGATAGGAGGAAAGTAAAACCTCTTGTGAAATGGGTTTATAACAGGTGGTTCTTTACCTATTACTAGCCGTCTATGAAGACATTTTATCACAGACGGTTCTTTACTTACAACTAGCCAGCTGTGAAGACACATTATCACAGGCGGGTCGTACATTATAGGTAGCCGCCTATGATAATCTTTTTATCACAGGCAAATTTTTACCTATGGCAAGCCGTATGTAGAGACAATTTATTGCAGCCGATTGGTACCGTAATAGAAGCCGTCTGTGATAACAGAGTTATCACAGGTTGTTCTTTACTTATTTCTATCCGCCTGTGATAATATAATTTCACAGGCAATTCTAGTCGTAGGTAAAGAACCGCCTGTGATAAAGTATACCCTATGCAGTACTATCTGTTGTTTGTTCTAAGTTCCAGGTCAATTCAATATAATCACAAAAGTCAATAATATAATCACAGAAGTAAACAAAATATTAACAGAAGTCAATTTCACTGAAACAATATACATATGTACAAGTTACATATAAAAGTCATCTCATAGTTTACAAGTTTCACTAAAAACTGTGTCTATTGTCATAGTCGTAAAGTTCTGGCGCATCAGCTATTACACCATCCTCATCAATGAACACCCCTATTTTGTGCAAAATTTCGCGACACATGAATTGACAAAGTTCACCGGCAATCTTGTCAGCTCCTCCACCAGGCATACTTCTACAAACCGGCCATTCTTGGTTCACATTCTTCGTGTGCTGCAATGAAACACATAACAAGGTTTAGAATGTGTTGGTTTGAATAATCTAAAAGTATATATCAAAGTGAGTATACAGGAATTTATTTGGTATTTTTGGAGCAGTTGTACTATGAGTAATTGAATTTTAAAGTTGAAATCAAAATCTAAAAATAATGTTCAGGTAATATTTGCAGCAGAGAATATAAGTATTAAAATATGCTAGTTACAATGAAAATGAACTCAAAAGTAAGAAAATAAGATATCAACATTAAAGATAACTTACATCCTCACGATTCACTCTATATTCGCCGGCGGTCCGACGATGCTTGCATACATCATACCCGCATAAGACACTCCTAGCAGGCTGCTTCAGACAAGGATAATATGTTTTAATGTCCAATGCATTCATATTGGGAGGTCTTTGACCGCTATGCCGGTCCGCGTAAAACCGCCAAGCGCTGTAATACAAGAAATGTCATATAAAACTTGTCAACCACATTCTAAATGTGTGTAAATTAAAAGTATCAAATAAACATACAGTTTCAAAATGAAAAGGAAATCTTTGTAACGATCTGGTGGGTAATCGGCTGAGTCCAAGACTGTTGCCAAACCCTGCGTTGGCTTGATGAAGACCATTATGTAGTGTTTACTGCACACATACAAACACATGTGTGAAGTTAACAATTAGCAATAATTGCTATTTAAATGTTATGTGTCGAACTTACTCAATGTGATTCAGAGCCTTTACGATGTCCTTGCCATCTCTGACAAAGTTAAACATGGTATGTCCTATGTAAGCTACAACCTCGGTACTTTTATCCTTCTTTTGTTTTGTGATTGATTTATAAAATTCTTTCTTTCATGTGCTTGTACTGTTCTGAGTCTCGATCCACCTTAACATAGAATAGCGCCTTTGCAATCCGTGTAGGGTCAAGGATACCTGTCTTGCATTTCATCTTTTTATTATCCATATATTGCATCCTATTGAAGAAGTGCAGAATTGTCATAATCTCATAAAATGTGTATGCGTGTAGTAAGAAAAGCAAATGCAAAAAGAATTAGAGGTACTTACAAGCACCAAACGAGTAGCAGGTTGATTTCGAGCATGCCCCGATGGCAAAGGACATGTAGATCTTCAAAGAAAAGGGCTCGTTTCTCCACTCTAGTGCTCCAGAATGCTTCTTTTGGCACAAGAAATGTTATGTAAGAAACTTTATATTTTGTGCTGGCAGTAATGTACCACTCGTGCATTCTTTTGAGCGTGATAGGTTGTTTGCTAAGTTGTACCGATGTCATGAACGACTTCACATTTTCATATTCAGAGGGAACATCCTCAAGCTTGTATATTAAAACTCTTGGTTGAACTAAAGTCGTCCGCCGATTATACATGACATCGTCTTCGTCCCACTCCTCAATATCTTATTATGCTGTCTCATGAGAAGAACGAGATGCACTCAATTTTCTAATATTTTCCTTCATATTTTCCATATACTTTGACACTTCTGATGAATGTTTCTTATTTTTATATGAGCTAACTTTGATAGGCACTGATGATCGAGGAGTAGTCGTCGAAAGTTGGACACGGGCTTGTTGTTGAACCTGTTGTTCAACTGATTGCGCTTTACTTCCAGCACCTTGCTCTAGTACTACTTCAAGCCGTTGCTCAACTGGTTGCTCTTTACTAACAATAAATTGCTCTGGTACTGCTTGAAGTTGTTGTTCAACTTGTTGCTCTTGGTTATCTTTACTAGCAAGGTTACTATCATCCTTACTGAGGCACAGCGGGAGTGGATCTTCTTGGACTGGAAGTGGATCTTCCTGGACTTTTGCCTTAGAAGACGGGGTGACAGTATTTTGAAATCGGCTCATCGTCCAACACGATATCGCGTCGGTGCCAAAGTATTAATTGGTTTACAGCCTGCTCCAGAGTCGCAATCCCCTCATTTGTGATGTGGTCTATATCATAATGTTCATAACCATTATGAATGATCTCAAGAACTTGCACCACAGCATAATACAACAGAAGTGGATTGCCGTTGAAGTCACGATCAAGCTTTGCCATAGTAGTGGCAACCTATTTGGTTTTGTTCCATGCTCTGCTGATCAGCCTTAACATAAGCATTCATTTCACTCTTCCAGCCACAAAACTTCTTGCCGCAAGAGACCAATGTTGCTTTCTTTACAGCTTCTTCCATGCCTTTCGAGAACTTGAACTGTTTCTTTATCCATTCTCATAACTCATTCTTGGTCTCCTCAGGTAATTTTCTCCAATTCTCGGTTGTGATCGTGTAACACCGTCATTTTCATGCATCATGCATTTCAGAAGGTCCTATACATGTTTAACATTAATTCATATAAAAAAGAAGAAGTTTAAAATGAATTTAGAGCAAAACCGCACTCAAAATTCTGGGAAGTGCGTACTAGTCCGTTTTTGGTGCGAACTAGTCCGATTTCTCTCTGACCTCGCTCGGATATGTCTGTTTTCGTGCGGAATAGGTTTTTGCCTCTATACACTTTCGGACTTGCCCGGTACATAGCGGACTAGTCTGGTATTCCAATTCCTTGGAAATTTTCCTAAGTCCCTGGACTTGTCCAGACTTGTCAAGTATTCCAGCGGACTTGTCCATTTTCCCTCTCACTGAAATAAGACTTGTCTAACTTTGGCCAGACTTGTCTGATTTTCCTCTGACCAAGTTCGGACTTGTCCGATATAGTCCGGACTTGTCTGATATAGTCCGTACTTGTCTGTTTTTGCCTCTGTCAATTTTCGGACTAGTTCAGCCTTTTGCGGTCTTGTCCGGTAAATTATGATTCCGATTTGATCTTTTGTCTCACGACTTGTTTTTGGGTTTTATCTTAAGTGGGCCTAAGGACGTCGTGTCTAACTCTTTTTGGATCCCATGTGGGGCCCCAAACCGGCCTCTACCCATCTACTCGAATTCCATCAAACCCTAGCCTCCACCCTTATATAAACAACCCCACCCCTTGACTTTACATCCTTTTGCCTCAATTGAAAGTCCACAGACCTTAATTCTTGGAGAGCCACCATCGAGGAGGGAGAAGGAGATCTCGAGCAAGAAGAAGAAGAGGAGGAAACGAAAGAGGATCAAGGTCTCCATCAAGTTTTCGTTCTTCATCAACAATCCACCTTCAAGTTCTTCATCAACCCTAGATCACCAATATCCAAGTGTTGCCTCCAAAACCCTTGATTCATTGGAGTCCTAGACACCTGGTATACCTTCTACTTCCTCTTTCTCACGTTAATTCAACCCCGTTTCTCCGAATTCACGTGGATCTAGAAAACCCTAGTTCGATGTTCCTGCGAAGGGCGGACTAGTGTAGCCCCACAACGGACTAGTCCGAATTTGCGATCTATTTCCTGTTGAATTAAATCTAAATTGATTTGAATCAATTACAAACATATATAAACTTGTTAAAAGCTATTAGAACTATTTAGTAAACATTATTAACAACTCATTAACTAGTTTTGCTTTGCATTTGCATTATTCGTGCATGTCGTGTCATATTGAGTAATATATATGCACATATTGTGAGACCTATGTGTGCTGAATACATTGGCTTTGACAATAAAAGTTTTGAATGCTGCCATAACATCTTTTTAGAAGGTTCGACTCTAGCTCCGAGCTTCTGCAAGGTCCGATGTAAGGTCTGACTTGCTTTGTCTAGGTCCGACATGTTTTTGGGTAGCTCCGGTGAGCTTTGTCTTTAGCTTCGGCATGTCTTTGATAGCTCCGGCATGTCTTTGTTAAGCTCCAATATGTTTTGCTAGGTCCGACATATGTTGGTTAGCTCCGACATGATTTTCTAGCTCCGACATTTTGGGATGACTAGTTCCGACTAGTTTTGGTAAGCTCCGGCGCTAGGTTGTACTAGTTTTGGTAAGCTCTGGTGCTAGGTTGTACTAGCTTTGATAAGCTCTGGCACTAGGAGGTACTAGCTTTGGTAAGCTCTGGCTCAAGCTCTGGTTAGCTTTGGCAAGGTTCAGAGCTTGATCGTAATGTTCCAAATTTTCATGTGAAATGTTTCGAACATGCTTTATATTGTTGGAAAGATTGCTCAGTATTCATTTGCTAAGTTTTTGGTGCATTTTGGTTGATATGGCTGATATCGTTTTGATATTCTTTGCAACATGCTTATGTGAGGTGCTCACGTAAGGTGTTATTTTCGGAACTGACTTGAGTCAAGTCGCGGACTTGGGCTCGTACGGATTGGTTGTTTGTTCATGTGCAGGTGTTTCTTGAGTTCAAGTCATGGCTAGTGACAGGATCCTTTGGATTAGTCTTAGGGAGGAGATGAGGTTCCAACAACCAAATTCAGGAGGAATTGTGGTTGAGCGGGTCAGGGGGTCGCACAGGATGATTGAATCAAGGGCAGTGCATATGAAGGTTACTGGCTGTCAAAGGAAGGTGTTTGCACGTATGCATGCGGTGCATGACGTGGCAACATGGTTCTAAAGATGGTTTATGGATGGGAAGATCTGGTTGGAAGGATCGGATCATATCGGTTGATGACTTTGGCTGCGACGGAGTCAGTTATGGCTCGATATGGAAAGTATCGAGTTGGTTATGATAGGATTTCGTGTGGATCACGAATTTGATTTGTTTTAGGAATGTGGGATACGTGCATAAGGTGTTTGTAAGTCTTAAGATTGCTTCTATATGCGTACAGAAGAATCTTAAGCAGTTATGGAAAGTTTCGATTCGTGAACGGAGTAGGATTAGGGTCCTGATTTGAGTTGAGTTGGCTTTCGAGCTGGTTATATAAGCAAGGGAGGCCAAAGCTCGTGATGAACGACTTTGGGGCTGTTCCTCTTGTGTTCTATTGAATAAAATTCATAGTTTGAAGGAACTTTTGTGCTTTGTTCGTCTGACTTGTTTCAGACAAGTTTTACTCATCGAGTTTCTAGACAGCACTACTTTTTGTCGGTGGTTTTATCATAACTTGAGTTTTACAGATCCTATTGACGTGATTGTTTTTGAGTTGTCTTCAAAACATGATTATCTATCATCTTTCAAAATTTCACAGTCATTGGATTTGTGGTTTCTGGTCTACACAGGTTTCTTTGCAGTGTTCCAGAACTGTTTTTCTCGGGTAGGACAGATTGACCTTTGTTCTATCTTTCAATCGTAACTTGAGTTTCTCTCGACGGATTTGATTGATCCTTGTTTTGTTGTCTTCGTGACTTGATTCCCTCTGATATATATCACTTTTTTCACGGTGAAACACGTTTATATTAGTCTCACACACGATTTCATTAACAGATCATTTTTCTGCCGAAGGGGTTGGGATTTAATTGTTTCCGCTGCGTAAGATTTTTAAATCTACCATTCACCCCCCTCTGGTAGCTTTTCACGTGCTCTTTGATCATACAATTGGTATCAGAGCCACGGTGCTCTAATCATTGTTATTTGCACATGTTTATGACTAATCATCATGGAGAAGTACTCCGCCAAACCTTATGTGTTTGCTGGTATTGATTTTCAGATTTGGAAGGCACGCATGGAGGCTTTCATCCTGGCGCAAGGCTTCGCAATATGGGAGAAGGTGTGCAAGCCTTACGTAGTGCCACCTAATGATCAAGTTATGGATACAAACCTACGGGACATCGACAACAACAACAAAGCCCGAAACTTGATCATCCAAGGACTCACTTAGAGCAACTTCGATCGCGTTGCACATCTCCGATCAGCATACGATGTTTGAAGAGCTCTCTGTTATTATAATGAAGGCTCCAACACAATCAAGGAGGTAAAACAAGATATGTTCAAAAAGGAATATATGTGTTTTGAGATGCAACCCGGTGAGTCTATCGATGACCTCTTTGCTTGCTTCAATAAAATTCTCAGCAATTTGCGTAGTGTCAACATTAATTTTCCTGATGCTGAAAATGCTAGGCAACTTCTTAGTGCATTAGACATGTTAATCTGGGAGATAAAAGTTACATCTATTCGTGAATCAACTATCATGAGCTCTGTTACATTAGATGTGCTTTACTCTAAACTAAAGACTCATGAAATTGACGTCTTATCACGTAAGAATCCAAACAAGATTATTGCTTTTGTTTCACAATGTGACATGCCTAGCTCCGGTCAATCTTCATCTTGTAATACTCTTGCTTTGTTGTCCTCACTAACCCTGGAGCAGATCGAGGAATTTCCAGAAGAGGAGTTAGCACTAACCTCTACTAGGTTCTCAAAAGCATTGCAAAATGTGAGAACTAGAAGGAGAGGAAGCTCCAGACCTCAACGCTGTTTTGAATGTGGTAAGACAGGACACTTTCGTACAGAATGCCCTAACCTTTCAGGTCCTACTACCCGTGAAGAAAAACAGAACAAGGTCAAGACCACCTCTGGAAATTCTAACAAGAAAAGAAGGGTACCATAGGACGCAAGATGATTAACAGCTTCATCACCGCACTTCAAGAACTTGGTTCAAGCGATGTAGACTTTGAAAGTGATGAAGATGATGACGATCTGGCCCACTTATGCTTCATGGCGGGCAAAACAAGATCAAGATCAAGTCAGGAGGATGCAGAACACAATAGTGACGACGATGAGGTTTGTTCTACCTGTAATGAAATGTGTGATGCAATTTCTCGTGCAACTATTATTGTTAAGAAAAAGGACAAAAATCTTAGGGATAATGCTGCTAAAATTGAATCACTAGAATCTGAAATCAACCGTTTGAAAACTTTGATTCCTAGTGATGATTCTTGTCCCTCACGTGATTTAATCTATGAACAATTGTCCACACTAAGAACTGCACACTCCTCCACTCTAGATAGACTTGAACTTCAAATTGAAAAGAACAAAAAGATTTCTACACTTGACATTGGAAACTTAAAAGATGCTTCTTGTTCTACAATTGATTTGCATTGTTCTAGTTGTGATGATCTTGAAAAGAAACTAAAAGATGCTATGAATGAAATATCAATATTGAATAATGGTTTACTTTCTAATGAAGTTAAATATTGTTTCAATTGCAAATTAAAAGGAAAAATTTCATGTGAAAATTGCCTTGATCTTTCCAATAAACTTGATAACATGCATAGGACATTACATCGGTTTTGTAATGGGAATAATAACCTAAACTTGCTGCTGAATTCTTCCAAGTCTTGCAATGATAAAACTGGTTTAAGTTTTGATTCTCATGCTCATGCTAAGGTACATCCACCTAAAATTGTAAAGTCATTAGGAAGTGGTTTGATTCAAACAGTTCCTAAACAAAATGAAGTGGTTTTCAAATCTGCAGTGGTGTTGTCTCATTCGGTTTCAAAGAAAAATGTTGTTTGCTCATCTAGACATGAACACAAAGTTAAATTTCATGGTACCTACCGTGGTAGAGATGGTCATGTCATAGATTTTTGTTATAGACTAGATAAACAACAGAAAAGGGAAAGAATGATTGCTAGATCTCATAACTTTCATGCAGAATTTGCTGCACATATTAAACAGAATGCCAAGAACATGCAACCTGCTGTTATGAGTCAAAAACATTCAAAATTTACCTCCGGACCTTCTGTTTTTGCCTCTGGAGCTACTGACTTTTATGCTACACAAGTAACACCTTATAGGTCAGTAGATAAGAATAAAAAACCTCAAACTTTGACTCATAAACCTGCTGTTTTATCTCAGCTTTCGCGTGTTTTCCTGTTGCACGTCGTGTGACTCAGTACTGGATACCTAAATGCCTTTGGACAGACCCCAGCATTGAGTCATCGACGTATTGTGCTTCTATGTAGGTTACATGCTTGAGGAAGGAGAACATTTGGATTGTGGATTCAGGTTGCTCACGCCACATGACCGGTAACAAAGAATGGTCCTCCCTCTCTTTTGTGTCACGTGTAGAGAATGTTACTTTTGCCGATAATTCTTCAACTCCTATAATTGCTAAGGGTTCGGTTAGAGTAAATGATGACTACACTTTGAAGGATGTGGCACTTGTCAAAAATTTAAAATACAGCTTGCTTTCTGTTTCACAATTGCTAGATGAAAATCTGGAAATTATTTTCACTAAAAATCGCTGCAAAGTTGTAAATTCAAACAATGAGCTTATTTTTAACATGTCACGATTTTGGAAGAGTTTTTAAAGCTAATTTTGATATGTCTTCCTCTAAGCATAGGTGTCTAGTTGCTAATGATTCCAAAGATTTATATTTCTTGCATTGTAGACTTGGTCACGTAGGCTTTGATCACCTAACGCGTGTTAGTGCTCTTCATCGCATACGTGGGCTGCCTAAGCTTAAAGGGGACAAAGAAATTGTGTGCTCTTCTTGTTGACATGCTAAGATGGTTGCAGGTTCACATGCTCCTCTCACAATTATCATGACAACTGAACCGGGTCAACTTTTGCACCTTGACACTGTAGGACCTTCACGTGTTCAATCCTTCAGAGATAAATGGTATGTTCTTGTTATTGTTGATGATTATTCTAGATACTCTTGGTTTTAATTTATGGCATCTAAGAATGAATCTTTTAGTCACTTTAGAACTTTATTTCTTAGGTTATCAATTGATCACCCAAGATCTTTGCAATTAGAAGTGATAACGGAACTGAATTTAAAAATCAATCTTTTGATCACTTTTGTGCTGAAAATAGAATAGATCATCAGTTTTCTTCACCATATGTACCTCAACAAAACGGTGTTGTAGAAAGAAAGAACAGAACCTTAGTTTAGATGGCCAGGACTATGCTTGATGAATATCAAACTGCTAGGAGATTTTGGGCTGATGCGATTGCAACCGCTTGTTATGTCTCAAATCATGTTTTCTTGCGCGCTAAGCTACATAAAACACCATATGAGCTTCGGTTTAGACATAGGCCTAGTGTTATGCACTTTCGGGTCTTTGGTTGCAAATGCTTTGTTAAGAAACATTGTAATCTTGATAAATTTGAACCTAGATCCATTGATGGCATGTTTCTTGGTTATCCATCTCATAGTAGAGGCTACCGTGTGACTTGACACTAACAAAATTGTAGAGACTTGTGAAGTGTCTTTTGATGAATCTATCCCAGATACTAGCTCAAACATTGCAGGTCCAGATCCATATTCGCAGGGGAGAGCATTTTCGTTAAAGATGAGGAAGAGGTGGAGTTGCTGCCCGGAAATTCAGTAGCTAATGACATTGTTCGAGCTCTTGATTTTGATTCATAGCCAGCATCGACGATCACCATTGCTGGTCCAGATCCTCCTCAAGTCACAAGCTCATCGATTTGTGATGAACATGAAGAAGAAGAAGCATGTGAAGTGTCCACTCCCCTCTGGGTTCTCAAAATTCATCCTCCACAACAAATTATTGGAAGCTTGCACGAACGAGTTACACGGTCCAGGTTTTGCGATCCAAACTCTCATGCTCATTCTGCTTTTGTTGCTTCTTTTGAACCCAAAGATATATCACACTCACTCACTAATGAATCTTGGATTATTGCCATGCAAGAAGAGTTAGAAAATTTTGAAAGTAATAATGTTTGGAAACTTGTACCTCCTCCTCATGGTCACACTTTAATTGGAACTAAATGGGTGTTTAAAAATAAACAAAGTGAGGTTGGGGTTGTGGTTAAGAATAAGGCTAGGTTGGTTGCTCAAGGTTTCACTCAAGTTGAAGGTCTAGATTTTGATGAAACTTTTGCTCCCGTTGCTAGATTAGAAGCCATAAGAATTTTGTTAGCTTTTGCTGTATCTAAAGGTTTTAAGCTATATCAAATCGATGTTAAAAGTTCTTTTCTTAATGGCTACATAGATGAGGAGGTTTATGTCAAACAACCACCGGGTTTTGAAAATTCAGATTTTCCTAATCATGTGTACAAACTGTCCAAAGCCTTGTATGGTCTCAAACAAGCCCCTAGAGGATGGTATGATAGGCTAAAAACATTCTTACTTGAAAAGGAGTTTACCATGGGCAAGGTTGATAAAACTCTTTTTGTGCTTAAGCATGGCAATGACTCATTATTCGTTCAAGTGTATGTGAATGATATTATCTTTGGTTGTGCTTCTCATGATATTGTGTCCAAGTTTTCAGCTATGATGAGTTCAAAATTTGAGATGAGTATGATAGGAGAACTCACGTACTTTTTGGGGCTGCAAATCAAGCAAACCAAGGAGGGTACCTTTGTTCATCAAACGAAGTATACAAAAGACCTCCTAAGGCGCTTCAACATGGACAAGAGCAAGCCTCTTCGGAAACCAATGGGAACAGCAACAACACTTGAACTTGGTGAAGATGGTGAACCCGTGGATCAAAAAGAATATAGAAGAATGATCGGATCACTTTTGTACCTCACCGCATCAAGATCGGACATACAATTCAGCGTATGTCTTTGTGCACGGTTTCAAGCTTCCCCACGTGCTTCACATCATCAAGCCGTCAAAAGGATTCTCAGGTACTTACATGGAACTCAAGAATTTGGCATTTTTCTTCCTTCTTCCTCAATCGTTACTTTGAAAGCTTTTTCTGATGCCAATTTTGGGGGTTGCAGGATTGATAGGAAAAGTACTTCCGGTGCTTGTCATTTTCTTGGTAATTCTCGTGTTGCTTGGTCCTCTAGAAAACAAAGCTCAGTTGCACAATCCACGGCTGAATCTAAATATGTAGCTGCTGCTAGTGCATGCTCACAAATTCTTTGGATTGTTCAAACACTTAAGGACTATGGGGTTGATCTACATAGTGTTCCACTGTTTTGTGATAACACTAGTGTCATTTGCATTGCTAAAAACCCCGTGCAACATTCTAGAACTAAGCACATTGACATTAGGTATCACTTTCTCTGTGATAATGTTGAAAAGGAAACATTGTGCTTCACCATGTAGATACCTAACAACAACTGGCCGACATTTTTACAAAACATTTGGATTTCACTCGTTTTTGTTACATTCGTAGTGAAATAGGGGTTATGCATCCTCATGGCTTACATTGAGAGGGAGTTTTCAAACTTGAGAAGTCTATGTGTGAATCTAAAATTAAAATAATATGAGCATAGTATTTCATACATATATGACTTTGTGATTCCTTTTACATGCTAAAAGTTCTTACTACATTACTCGTGTTATACATTTTGTAGTTTTTTTTTTGCCATTTCTAGTAATTGGAATAATTACTTACACTAAATCTGGTCATGGTTGAACTTTCTTGCTGTTTTGAAGTTGTTGCATGCTCACAAGTGTTTTTAATCATAAAAAATTAATCAAGTAATCAACTCACATGTTGAGTTTTTGTGAACAAATATAAGTTGAGAAAATATCAAGAGAATATGCATGCATCGCGCTTCTTCTTTTGAGGTGGCTTATCATTGCACTTAGATATGAACTTGGAAGAAGTTGTGTATGACTAAAACCATGTCCTTAAGCTTCTAATTGTCAATTGACATAGGCTTGGCTTGGTTGGATAGAATAAGGCAGATGTGCATATAATATCTTACAAATATCATATGATCTAAATTCGTGCTTTGAAAAATAATAAATACAACAACAAGTGTCATGCTTTCAGGTTTTGAAATAGTTAAGTTTGTGAGATCATGACTTGCTAAACTGGAAATTACATTTGATCTCTAGCATGGATTACACTACTTTATGTATTTCATTGATGTGATAGTTTAAGTTACTTGATAGTATGACTTCGATGAGCTTTGTTTTATATGTATATGTTATAATATGCTCATAACAATTAAATTTTCTCTTTTGAACCTTGCTGAATACATTGTCAAAGGGGGAGAGATAATATGGTGAATTATGCAAGGGGGAGAAATATGTATAGGGGGAGAAATTTTTTCCTATCTCATTTAATTTTCAAAAAGGGGGAAAATTGTTCTCAAAACTTTTCATGCCAATGTTTGGATTTCAAATGGTGTTGCCAATGCATTCATCAAGGGGGAGATTGTGAGACCTATGTGTGCTGAATACATTGGCTTTGACAATAAAAGTTTTGAATGCTGCCATAACATCTTTTTAGCAAGGTCGGACTCTAGCTCCGAGCTTCTGCAAGGCCCGACGTAAGGTCCGACTTGCTTTGTCTAGGTCCGACATGTTTTTGGGTAGCTCCGGTGAGCTTTGGCTTTAGCTCCGACATGTCTTTAATAGCTCCAGCATGTCTTTCTTAAGCTCCGATATGTTTTGCTAGGTCCGACTTATGTTGGTTAGCTCCGACATGCTTTTCTAGCTCCGACTTTTGGGATGACTAGTTCAAACTAGTTTTGGTAACCTCCGGCGCTAGGTTGTACTAGTTTTGGTAAGCTCTGGCGCTAGGTCGTACTAGCTTTGGTAAGCTCCGGCACTAGGAGGTACTAGCTTTGGTAAGCTCCGGCTCAAGCTCCGGTTAGCTTTGGCAAGGTTCGGAGCTTAATCGTAATGTTCCAAATTTCATGTGAAATGTTTCGAACTTGCTTTATATTGTTGGAAATATTGCTTAGTATTCATTTGCTATGTTTCTGGTGCGTTTTGGTTGATATGGCTGATATCGTTTTAATATGCTTTGCAACATGCTTATGTGAGGTGCTCACGTAAGGTGTTGTGTTCATAACTGACTAGAGTCAAGTTGCAGACTTGGGCTCGTACGAATTGGTTGTTTGTTCATGTGCAGGTGTTGCTTGAGTTCAAGTCCTGGCTGTTGATAGGATCCTTTGGACTAGTCTCAGGGAGGAGATAAGGTTCCAACAACCAAATTCAGGAGGAATTGTGGTTGAGCGGGTCAGGAAGTCGCACAGGATGATTGAATCAAGGGCAGTGCATATGAAGGTTACTGGCTGTCAAAGGAAGGTGTTTGCACATATGCATGCGGTGCATGTCGTGGCAACATGGTTCTGAAGATGGTTTATGAATGGGAAGATCTGGTTGGAAGGATTGGATCGTATCGTTTGATGACTTTGGCTGCGGCGGAGTCGGTTATGGCTCGGTATGGGAAGTATGGAGTTGGTTATGATCGGATTTCGTGTGGGTCACCAATTTGAGTTGTTTTAGGAATGTGGGATACGTTCCTACGGTGTTTGGAAGTCTTAAGATTGCTTCTATATGCGTATAGAAGAATCCTAAGCAGTTATGGAAAGTTTTGATTCGTGAACGGAGTAGGGTTAGGGTCCCGATTTGAGTTGTGTTGGATTTCGAGCTGGTTATATAAGCAAGGGAGGCCAAAGCTCGTGGTGCACGACTTTGGTGCTGTTCCTCTTGTGTTCTATTGAATAAAATTCGTAGTTTGATGGAACTTTTGTGCCTTGTTCGTCCGACTTGTTTCAGACAAGTTTTACTCGTCGAGTTTCTGGACAGCACTACTTTTCTTCGGTGGTTTTATCATAACTCAAGTTTTACAGATCCTATTGAAGTGATTCTATTTGGGTTGATTATCTATCATCTATAAAAATTTCACGGTCATTGGATTTGTGGTTTCTGATCTACACGGGTTTCTTTGCAGCGTTCCAGAACTGTTTTTCTCAGGTAGGACAGATTGACCTTTGTTCGATCTTTCAATCGTAACTTGAGTTTCTCTCGACGGATTAGAGTGATCCTTGTTGTGTTGTCTTCGTGACTTTATTCTATATGATATCTATCACTTTTGTCACGGTGAAACATGTTTAGATTAGTCTCACACACGATTTCATTAACAGATCATTTTTCTGCCAAAGGTGTTGGGATTTAATTGTTTCCGCTGCGTAAGATTTTTAAATCTACCATTCACCCCCCTCTGGTAGCTTTTCACATGCTCTTCGATCCTACACTTATTGATTGTGATTCTTGTCTTGTATGATTTATTGCACGGTTTAGACGGATTTGCGCTAGAGAGTGCTAAGGAGGATCTCCAACACCAGGAGTTTGAAGTCTTTGATCCCAACCAAGCCCAAGAGCAAGGCAAGTGTCCTTGAACATATTGACCCTGTTTCTAAAATAAATGTTTGTTACAAAACTGCATGCTTGAGTAAATTTGATGGGAATCATATGATAGGAAGTTTACTAGTTTTGTTTAACCACCCTTGTCACTTGGAATACATGGTAGAGAGTCGGGAAGGGTTTTTACCTTCTTGCTTCGCTTAATTAATTGGGATGAGAAAACAACTATATCATTTACTTATGCATTAATGAGATTATGGTTAATATGATAATTGGTGATCTAAGCAAGCATGGTACGTGGATGGGTTGGATGTTATGGTATTTTCGCTTGCTTTAGATATAAGGACCGGTCCATGCGAGAATATGTTAGGACTACAGTGCCACCACGAGGCCAAGTATGGACGCGGCATAGCTGATTAATTAGGGTATTGCTAGTATTGCATGGATCATTTGGCGCACCGGGGAAGGGGAGTCGGATTGGGTCTAGATATGGTTGGCGGGACTCCCTGGGATCTGAATGGCACAAGAGGGGCCCCTTGGTTGAAGATGTGCTTAGTTGAAGACTTCGCCACTGGTGAAACCTCAGTGGGTCCGTACATGCTAGTAGTCCCTTTGTAAAGGCTATTTTGTGATCTCTTGGCCATACACCTAAGAAATCGTAATTAGCATAAGGGAGGTTTCTTTAGTCCCCGACGGGTGATGAAATCACGAACACGTGGGTAAATTGGTACAAACTCTGCAGAGTATTAAAACTATCATGATAGTCGTGCTTCCGATTAAGAGCACCTCGATGACCTACATGATTAGAGGGGTTTGGGTATTGGGATGGTTTGTAATGGTGATGGTTGATAATATGGTTATAGCTGGTTATGGATTGAATTATTTTATTGGATATGGTAAATGGTAATAATTTGGTATATGGATGATGGTAATGAAATATGAACTCGTATTATGGTAATTACATGGCTTATGATGGGTTTACTTCACATACATATAATATACTACTTTTTTTTTCAAATGCTTTAATGTACTTTTTAGCACTTAGCCATTATTATATTCGTCATTTGTATCAGCTACATGTCATACTTTCCACACTTGCTGAGTACAACATGTACTCACTCTTGCAATTCCCCCACCAACAGTTGCAAGTCAGGATTGGGAGTATAACAGCGATAATGCAGAGTTCTAGACCGTGTCTACCGTCAGCTTTGCCTGTAGATTGATTAGAGATGCGCTATACCTATTTGCTTATGCTGCCTAGCTGCTTAGTTTGCTCAGTTTAGTTTATTTCCGCTGCTTTAGTTCAAACTTGTCATTAATTTTCATTAGAGCTTGTATTCGAGGATATTCTGAATTCTATAATAAAGTGCTTAATTAATATTGTTCTGTGGTAATTTTCCGTATATCCTTTTGTGATTGCACTCGTGTATCTATGTTGAACGTCCTGGGCACACATATGCATTCACTTGGTTCATTTTTGGAACTGGGTGTCATAAATTGGTATTAGAGCCACAGGTTGACCGTAGGACACAACCTAGGTAGAATGAACACTTTACAGCACATAGGAGCTATTAGGAGTCGATTTGTTTTTGCTTGGTGTGTTGTTTGCTTTGTATTGCTGCTTGTGTGCTTCGTAGAGGATTTTGGGATGCTTTAGCATTGCCATGTCCACATAGGCTAGTATAGGGAGTTGCTTAGTTTCATATCCCTTGCTTGTGTGCTTCATAGATGGTGAGTTGCTTGTGTGCTTCATAGACGTTTTCTAAGTTCTTATCTCTTGCTTTTTTTTCAGATGGTGAGCACTCGTAACCAGAGGGATGACAATGATGAGGAGAAGAATAATAGAGAACCTAAAAATAACAATGGACAAGGACCTGCCCACGGAGCTATCAACCTTGAGCAGCTATTGGATATGCAAAACCAGCCCATGCAGACCATGATACAGACTATCACTACAAGGATTCCGACCTGTTGCAACGATTGTACTACAACGAATACTAAATCGTTGCAGTAAGCTTGGCTTTTTGCCACGATTCACTAGTTCGTGGTACTAGGATCTATTGCCATGGAACATAATCATTGCATTAGGATCTGTTGCCACGAATTACTGGTTCGTGGCGTTACAGGATTTATCGCCACGGACCACAATCGTTGCATTAGGATCTGTTGCCATGAATTAATGGTTCGTGGCGTTACAACTTTATTGCCATGGAACACAATCGTTGCATTAGGATATGTTGCCACGCATTACTGGTTCGTGGCGTTTTAGCTTTATTGCCACGGAACACAGTCGTTGCATTAGGATCTGTTGCCACGAATCAGCAAACAGTTGCATTTGGACCGTAATGCAATGAAACAGAATCGTTGCATTAGTATGTGTTGCCATGATATTCTGGTTCGTGGCGTTAGTATCAATGGCCACGGACCCCAATCGTAGCAATTAGGATGTGTGGCCACGATTCAATTTTTCGTGGCGTCAGGATGCTAATGCAACGAAACACAATCGTTGCATTAGGATCTGCTGCCACGAATCACTAGTTCGTGTCCTCAGGATTCTAATGCAACGGACCACAATCGTTGCATTAGGATCTGTTGCCACGAATTACTGGTTCGTGGAGTTACAGTATCTGTCGCCACGGACCACAATCGTTACATTAGGATCTGTTTCCACGAATTACTGGTTTGTGGCATTATAGCTTTATTGCCATGGAACACAATCGTCGCATTAGGATCTGTTGCCACGAATTACTGGTTCATGGCGTTACAACTTTATTGCCACGGAACACAGTCGTTGCATTAGGATCTGTTGCCATGAATCAGCAAACAATTGCATTTGGACCTTAATGCAACGAAACAGAATCGTTGCATTAGGATGTGTTGCCACGATACCCTGGTTCGTGGCGTTAGTATCAATGGCCACGGACCCCAATCGTAGCAATTAGGATGTGTGGCCACGATTCAATTTTTCGTGGCGTCAGTATGCTAATGCGATGAAACACAATCGTTGCATTAGGATTTGTTGCCACGAATCACTAGTTCGTGGCGTCAGGATGCTAATGCAATGGACCACAATCGTTGCATTAGGATCTGTTGCCACGAATTACTGGTTCGTGGCGTTACAAGATCTATCGCCACAGACCACAATCGTTGCATTAGGATCTGTTGCCACGAATTACTGGTTCGTGGCGTTACAGCTTTATTGCCACGGAACACAATCATTGCATTAGGATCTGTTGCCACGAATTACTGGTTCGTGGCGTTACAACTTTATTGCCACGGAACACAGTCGTTGCATTAGGATCTATTGCCACGAATCATTTGTTGTATGTTTTTTATTTTCTGACTGATTTCAAATGATTTATGAAGTGAAATTTAATGGTAACCTTTACTTATCAATAATATTACAAGAAAGTGGAATTTTGCCTTTTTAAAGGACCCACATTTAATCAAGAATATTAATTAAGAAGAAGTAAATATCTTCACAGGCGGTTGGGACTTAATAACCTTCTGAGAAGATGTTTATCTAAGTCGGGTATTACTTACCAACCGCTCTGAGATAATGCCCGATACTGTTCTTCAGTTTCCTTATCCCTTGCTCTTTTTTTTATTGAGATTCCAATATAAATAATCAAACATGTTTAGATTCTGCAAATTGTGTACAAATTATATGATTCCTTCTTCTACATTTGTATAAAATTAACATCTACCACCTGAACAAAAAATTTTAAAACTTGTATAGCTGACATTGTAATGTTTTTGGTAAATATCAAATTAATTTCTACTCACATATTATTCACATTTGTGTATCTCGTAAAAAAAAGATCCTTCACTCAAATTTGTTTGTATGAACATATTTGTATCATTTATACATGTATGAATTTTGTTAATTTATTTAAAAGCATTCCAACATGTCAAACTTCAAATTATCCATCATTCTAACTAAATGCTCATATATACATATGAGGCATTCATCAAATTATGAACACACATTGATTCAAAAAAATTTAAAAAAATCTGAAAAAATTCATAGAGGTTGGTATGATGAGTAAAAATTTCCACTGAAAAAATAAATGAAAAAGGCATTATATTCATCAAGATAGAAAAATGAAAAATATCATTTGTTGTATGTTTTTTATTTTCTGACTGATTTCAAATGATTTATGAAGTGAAATTTAATGGTAACCTTTACTTATCAATAATATTACAAGAAAGTGGAATTTTGCCTTTTTAAAGGACCCACATTTAATCAAGAATATTAATTAAGAAGAAGTAAATATCTTCACAGGCGGTTGGTACTTAATAACCTTCTGAGAAGATGTTTATCTAAGTCGGGTATTACTTACCAACCGCTCTGAGATAATGCCCGATACTGTTCTTCAGTTTCCTTATCCCTTGCTCTTTTTTTTATTTAGATTCCAATATAAATACTCAAACATGTTTAGATTCTTCAAATTGTGTACAAATTATATGATTCCTTCTTCTACATTTGTATAAAATTAACATCTACCACCTGAACAAAAAATTTTAAAACTTGTATAGCTGACATTGTAATGTTTTTGGTAAATATCAAATTAATTTCTACTCACATATTATTCACATTTGTGTATCTCGTAAAAAAAAGATCCTTCACTCAAATTTGTTTGTATGAACATATTTGTATCATTTATACATGTATGAATTTTGTTAATTTATTTAAAAGCATTCCAACATGTCAAGCTTCAAATTATCCATCATTCTAACTAAATGCTCATATATACATATGAGGCATTCATCAAATTATGAACACACATTGATTCAACAAAATTTAAAAACATCTGAAAAAATTCATAGAGGTTGGTATGACGAGTAAAAATGTCCACTAAAAAAATAAATGAAAAAGGCATTATATTCATCAAGATAGAAAAATGAAAAATATCATTTGTTGTATGTTTTTTATGTTCTGACCAATTTCAAAAGATTTATGAAGTGAAATTTAATGGTAACCTTTACTTATCAATAATATTACAAGAAAGTGGAATTTTGCCTTTTTAAAGGACCCACATTTAATCAAGAATATTAAGTAAGAAGAAGTAAATATCTTCACAGGCGGTTGGTACTTAATAACCTTCTGAAAAGATGTTTACCTTTGACGGGTATTACATACCAAGCGCCTGAGATAATCTTCTTCTCAGACGAGTATGAATTACCAACCGCCTAAGATAATTACCTTATGATACCCGAGTCTGAGGAACACGATGAACACACTACACATTCATTCATTCACACAGTTGAAGAACACACAAGATACTCATTCATTAACAATATTCAATCACACATCTCATGAAAGAACACAAGATACACAAGTAATATTCAGTCACATAGATGAACAAAGATAGATTTCATTCATTAACAATATTTACAAAACAGAAGCAACTAAAAACAACAAAGAAAAACTAACTAAATTCTACTCCTACTCCTACTCCTCTTCCTCCTCCTCGTCCTCCGGCGCCGGTGCAATAGGGGCCGGTTGCACCGGCTGCACCAGCGGTGCAACCCCGAGGTTGCTAGCCATCGCCTCCACCAGCGTTCTGTGGCCCTCGGGGCCAAAAACCTGGGCCATCGTCGCGAACAGAATGTCGAGACGATCAGCCACCCCCGTGAGGACGTAGAGGTAGTGGCCGATGGTACCCATTCCAGTATACTCTGGAAGGGTACCCAGCCCCAAGGCACTAATGGCGCGAGATGTATTGTTGTACGCCTCTCGCGCCATGAGGAGGCGCTGCTGGGTGTTGAACCTCTCGGGGGAGCTGCAACATAGTTTCTTGCAAGGTGGCTCCTTCGGAGGGCTTGGCGGCAGAAGGTTGGCCATTGTGGTGTTGGGTCGTCGGAGCGGAGGAAGACGAAGAAAAGAAGAGGATTCAAAGTGAGCGACGCGCTTGTGGAGATTTAATGGGTGATAGCCCGTCTTTAAGGTCGCGCGGAGTGGAAGATGGAGCAGTTGGTTTACCGCGCATTGAAAGGTCGCGCCTTGGGGAAAAGAAAGGTCGCGCACGGTCGTCGACACGTCTTCACAGGAGGTTGGTGAGGGGTCTTTATGTAGGAGTTCATCAAATTATGAACACACATTGATTCAATAAAATTTAAAAAAATCTAAAAAAATTCATAGAGGTTGGTATGATGAGTTAAAATGTCCCTTGAAAAAATAAATGAAAAAGCATTATATTCATCAAGGTAGAAAAATGAAAAATAGTATTTGTTGTATGTTTTTTATGTTCTAACCAATTTCAAATGATTTATGAAGTGAAATTTAATGGTAACCTTTACATATCAATAATATTACAAGAAAGTAGAATTTTGCCTTTTTAAAGGACCCACATTTAATCAAGAATATTAATTAAGAAGAAGTAAATATCTTCATAGACTGTTGGTACTTAAGAACCGCCTGAGAAGATGTTTATCTCAGTCGGGTATTACTTACCAACCGTCTGAGATAATGCCCGATATTGTTCTTCAGTTTCCTTATCCCTTGCATCTTTTTTATTTAGATTCCAATATAAATACTCAAACATGTTTAGATTCTGTAAATTGTGTCCAAATTATATGATTATTTCTTCTACATTTGTATAAAATTAACATCTACCACCTGAACAAAAAAATTTAAAACATGTATAGCTGACATTGTAATGTTTTGGTAAATATCAAATTAATTTCTACTCACATATTATTCACATTTGTGTATCTCGTAAAAAAAAGATCCTTCACTCAAATTTGTTTGTATGAACATATTTGTATCATTTATACATGTATGAATTTTGTTAATTTTTGTTTAAAAGCATTCCAACATGTCAAACTTCAAATTATCCATCATTATAACTAAATGCTCATATACATATGAGGCATTCATCAAATTATGAACACACATTGATTCAAAGAAATTTAAAAAAATTTGAAAAAATTCATAGAGGTTGGTATGATGAGTAAAAATGTCCACTGAAAAAATAAATGAAAAAGGCATTATATTCATCAAGATAGAAAAATGAAAAATATCATTTGTTGTATGTTTTTATGTTCTAACCGATTTTAAATGATTTATGAAGTGAAATTTAATGGTAACCTTTACTTATCAATAATATTACAACAAAGTGGAATTTTGCCATTTTAAAGGACCCACATTTAATCAATAATATTAATTAAGAAGAAGTAAATATCTTCACAGGCGGTTGGTACTTAATAACCTTCTGAGAAGATGTTTATCTCAGTCGGGTATTACTTACCAACCGTCTGAGATAATGCCCGATAATGTTCTTCAGTTTCCTTATCCCTTGCATCTTTTTTATTTAGATTCCAATATAAATACTCAAACATGTTTAGATTCTGCAAATTGTGTCCAAACTATATGATTCTTTCTTCTACATTTGTATAAAATTAAGATCTACCACCAGAACAAAAAAATTTAAAACTTGTATAGCTGACATTGTAATGTTTTGGTAAATATCAAATTAATTTCTACTCACATATTATTCACATTTGCGTGTCTCTTAAAGAAAAGATCCTTCACTCAAATTTGTTTGTATGAACATATTTGTATCATTTATACATGTATGAATTTTCTTAATTTTTTTAAGAGCATTCCAACATGTCAAACTTCAAATTATCCATCATTCTAACTAAATGCTCATATATACATATGAGGCATTCATCAAATTGTGAACACACATTGATTCAAAAAAATTTAAAAACATCTGAAAAAATTAATAGAGGTTGGTATGATGAGTAAAAATGTCCACTGAAAAAATAAATGAAAAAGGCATTATATTCATCAAGATAGAAAAATGAAAAATATCATTTGTTGTATGTTTTTTATGTTCTAACCAATTTCAAATGATTTATGAAGTGAAATTTAATGGTAACCTTTACTTATCAATAATATTACAAGAAAGTGGAATTTTGCCTTTTTAAAGGACCCACATTTATTCAAGAATATTAAGTAAGAAGAAGTAAATATCTTCACAGGCGGTTGGTACTTAATAACCTTTTGAGAAGATGTTTATCTTTGACAGGTATTACTTACCAACCGCCTGAGATAATCTTCTTCTCAGACGAGTTTGAATTACCAACCGCCTAAGATAATTACCTTATGATACCCGAGTCTGAGGAACACGATGAACACACTACACATTCATTCTTTCACACAGTTGAAGAACACACATGATACTCATTCATTAACAATATTTACAAAACAAAAGCAACTAAAAACAACAAAGAACAAATAATTAAATCCTACTCCTACTCCTACTCCTCTTCCTCCTCCTCATCCTCCGGCGCCGGTGCAATAGGGGCCAGTTGCACCGGCTGCACCGACTGCACCGGCGGTGCAACCCCGAGGTTGCTAGCAGTCGCCTCCACCAGCGTTATGCGGCCCTCAGGGCCAAGAACCTGGGCCATCATCGCGAACATAATGTCGAGACGATCAGCCACCCACGTGAGGGCGTAGAGGTAGTGGCCGATGGTACCCATTCCAGTATACTCTGGAAGGGTACCCAGCCCCAAGGCACTCATGGCGCGAGACGTATTGTTGTACGCCTCTTGCGCCATGAGGAGGCGCTGCTGGGTGTTGAACCTCTCGGGGGAGCTGCAACATAGTTTCTTGCAAGGTGGATCCTTCGGAGGGCTTGGCGGCGGAAGGTCGGCCATAGTGGTGTTGGGTCGTTGGAGCGGAGGAAGACGAAGAAAAGAAGAGGATTCAAAGTGAGCGACGCGCTTGTGGAGAACTAACGGGTGATAGCGCGTCTTTAAGGCCGCGCGGAGTGGAAGATGGTGCAGTTGGTTTACCGCGCATTGAAAGGTCGCACCTCGGGGAAAAGAAAGGTCATGCACGGTCGTCGACACGTCTTCACAGGAGGTTGGTGAGGGGTCTTCATGTAGGCGTTCATCAAATTATAAACACACATTGATTCAAAAAATTTTAAAAAAATCTGAAAAAATTCATAGAGGTTAGTATGATGAGTAAAAATGTCCACTCAAAAAATAAATTAAAAAAGCATTATATTCATCAAGGTAGAAAAATGAAAATTGCATTTTTCGTATGTTTTTTATGTTCTGACCAATTTCAAATGATTTATGAAGTGAAATTTAATGGTAACCTTTACATATCAATAATATTACAAGAAAGTGGAATTTTGCCTTTTTAAAGGACCCACATTTAATGAAGAATATTAAGTAAGAAGAAGTAAATATCTTCACAGGCGGTTTGTACTTAATAACCTTCTGAGAAGATGTTTATCTTTGATGGGTATTACTTACCAACCGCCTGAGATAATCTTCTTCCAAGACGAGTTTGAATTACCAACCGCCTAAGATAATTACCTTATGATACCCGAGTCTGAGGAACACGATGAACACACTACACATTCATTCATTCACACAGTTGAAGAACACACATGATACTCATTCATTAACAATATTTACAAAACAGAAGCAACTAAAAACAACAAAGAAAAAATAATTAAATCCTACTCCTACTCCTACTCCTACTCCTACTCCTCTTCCTCCTCCTCGTCCTCCGGCGCAGGTGCAATAGGGGCCGGTTGCCAAGTGTTCGCCCTCGTCACTTCCAGGTAGCCAAGTGTCCTCAGACGGTCGGTGCTTAAAATCCGCCTGAGAAAATTGGAGTTTATATATACCCTCGGCAGCCAAGTGTTCGCCCTCGTCACTTCCAGGTAGGCCGCCGAGCTTCACCGTCGCCGCCGAGCTTCGCCCTAGTCACTTCCAGGTACGCCCTCATCGCTAAAGAAGAGTGTCTCTTCTCGCCTGTAGCTACCTCGCCTCGCCTCACCTCACCATCCAAATCCAAGTGCCACACTTTGCGATTCTTGGTACTAGAAAAAGGCTGGAGGATTTGCTTTTTGTCCCTTGCTTGATTAGTTATAGGTCCGGAGCTAGGTGCCGCCTAGTAAACCTCAAGAACGTGGTCGTCACTTTGAACGAAGCTAGCCTATTTAGAATAAGAAGATAAAATTGCCATTGCTGGTGAGCAACTTTAACATGCTTGTCACCCTCGCAATGTATAGGAACCTTTTGGTCAGTCGCCTTAAACCCTAGAATGCCTTATCAAATCCTAGAATGCTTCCATCTTTTTCTTCATGCAACACTTCATGTAGAGTTAATATGTCATTTATTAGATTTTTTGTCTTATTAGTTCTAGCATGGAAAGCCCTAAGAAGACTGGTCCACGTAGTAACAATAATGAAGACAATATGGAGTTTGCTGACTCCAGCAGTTCAGGCTCCTATCACAGTCCATCGGATCCTTTTCCGAATATAAAAATTAAAAAGACTTCAGTGGATCTAGACCCGGAATATGATCCCGCCGATGAGGTATGGATCACGAATCTTAATTTCAGCAGTTCAAGTTAGCGTTGGTTGTCAAGTATACGGAGTCTTATAATTTTTTTCTACCTAGATTAATCACGAAGACAATGAGGTGACATCGGCTCCTAAAACCGCAGAAGGTTCTCCAATGGATGAATCCTCAACTTCACTCAAGTGGAAACAAGGGCAACAAGGTCCCAATAAGGGTCCATTGGATCACATCATGTACATTACAAGGGTCGGTCCAGGTGGGCTTCCCCATGAACCACTGGATTCAGTTACCAAGTACCGTAATGCATGCGGTTTTCTTGTTAGGGGGGTTGTGCCGATCACAACCGAGAATTGGAGGAAATTACCCGAGCAGACCAAGAATGAGTTGTGGGAAAGGATAAAGAAACAATTCAAGTTCCCGAAAGGCACATAAGAAGATGTAAAGAAAGCAACATTGGTCTCTTGCGGCAAGAAGTTTTGATGCTGGAAGAGTGAAATGAATGCTTATGTTAAGGCCGATAAGGTCCCTAGCCCAAGGAAGATGGGAAAAATCACACAAGCTCAGTGGCAAGAGTTTGTTCGTCAAAAGAGCACACCTGATGCTAAAGCTCTAAGTGCAACTAGGTCAGAGCTTGCAAAAAAAGAACAAATAGCATCATCGCTTGGTGTCTACCTGATATGCCCCCAAAGTCCAGAAATGGAATAAGATACTAGACGAAATTACCAGTAAGGGCAATCCTCACCCATTAGAAGGGTGCGATGAGCAAACTCAATGTTGGGTCTTTGCTCGGCCAGGTTTGACCAGCGAGGGCAAACTTGAAAAGCCCGACTCTCTGAATGAATTAGAGGATAAAATGAAAGAAGTAATTGAAAAGCAACAGAAGGGTCTCTTCAAGTCGAAGAGGTAGAATGACCAACTTACCGCTATCTTAGGAAACCCTGAACACAGCGGACGGGTTCGAGCGGTCTCTTCTCAAATGTCTTGGCTAGATGGTTTCCCTAAAGATAAAGACACATATAGAAGACGTGAGAAGTTTAAGAAACCACTTGATGAAACAATTGCACAAAAGGTCAAAGAAAATATGAAAGAAATAATGGAACAACTTAGACAATCGGGACAATTAGTGGCACCGAGTACAGTGATGGTTCCGGTGCAAAAGGAGCAATTAGTATCTCCAACTGCCTACCCTAGCAGCGTTGGTTCCGTGCCAGGCTCAGGGTCAACCCATAAGTTTCCTGTCGATGATATTGCTAACGACAAATCTTGTCGTCTTCTTGTCCCGATAGGAAGAGCAGGGAACAAAACCAAACAGGTTGCCACTGCTATGGCAAAGCCTGATCGTGACTTCAACGGGAATCAACTTCTGTTGTATTATGCTGTGGTGCAAGTTCTTCAGATCATTGATAATGATTATGAAGATTATGAAATAGACCACGTCACACCTGAGGGGATCGCAACTCTGGGGCAGGCTGTCAACCAATTAATCCTTTGGCACCGATGCGATATCGTGTTGGACGATGAGCCAATTTCTAGCCCCGTCGCATCTCCAAATACTGCAACTCCATCTTCTAAGGCGAAAGTGCATGAAGATCCACTCCTAGTCCAGGAAGATCCACTCGTCCTATGTCTCAGCAAGGATGATATCCAAGAGCAACAAGTTGGACAACAGCTTCAAGCAATACCAGAGCAAGCTGTTGCTAGTAAAGAGCAACCAGTTGAGCAACAACTTGAAGTAGTACTAGAGCCAACTGCTGGGAGTAAAGAGCTATCAGTTGAACAACAGGTTCAACAACAAGCCAGTGTCCAACTTCCGACGACTACTCCTCGATCATCAGTGCCTATCAAAGTTACCTCATACAAAAATAAGAAAACTTCATCAGAAGTGTCAAAATATTTGGAAACTATGAAGGAAAATATTATAAAATCGAGTCATCTCAATCTTCTTATGAGCCATCATTAGGAGATATCGAGGAGTGGGAAGAATACGGTGTCATGTATAATCGGCAGACGGCTTTAGTTAAACCAGGAGTTCCAATATACAAGCTTGAGGATGTTCCTCCTGAATTTAAGAATGGGAATCCGTTCATGACATCCGTACAACTTAGCAAACAACCCGTCCAGCTCAGAAGAATGCATGAGTTGTACATCCTTGCCAGCCCAAAATATGGTTTTAATTGCGTCACATTTCATATTCAAAAGAAGCATTCTGGAGCACTAGAGTAGATAGACGAGTCATTTTATTTGAAGAGTTGCATGCCCTTTTCCATCGGGGCATGCTCGAAATCAACTTGCTGCTCGTCTGGTGCTTGTAAGTGCTCTAATATTTTGTATTTTCTTTTCTTACTACACGCATACGCATTTCATGAGATTATAACAATTCTGGACTTCTTCAATAGGATGCAATACATGGATAATGAGAAGTTGGAGCGCAAAAAAGTATCCTTGACCCTACTAGGATTGCTAAGGTGCTATTCGACGTCCAAGCGGATCAAGACTCAGCACAGTTCAAACACATGAAAAAAAAAGATTTTGAAAAAGCAATCACAAAACTTAAGAAGGATAAAAGGACAGAAGTTGCAGCTTACATAGGACATGCGATGTTTAACTTTGTCAGAGACGGCAAGCACATCATAAAGGCTCCGTACCACTTCGAGTAAGTTCGACACATGACATTGAAATAGCAATTATTGGTAATTGTTAACACGTGTGTTTGTATGTTTGCAGTAATCACTACATAATGATCTTCATCAAGCAAACGCAGGGAATGGCAACAGTCTTGGACTCGGCCGATTTCTCACCAGATCGTTACAAAGATTTCCTTTCCATTTTGAAATTGTACGTTTATTCAATAATTTTAATTTACGCACATTTATAATGTGTTGACAAGTTTTATATGACATTTCTTGTATTACAACGCTTGGTGGTTTTACGCGGAACGGCTTGGCGGTGAGAGACGTTCCAATACGAATGCATTGGACATTAAAACGTATTATGCTTGTCCGAAGCAGCCTGTTGGGAGTGTCTTATGCGGGTATTATGTATGCGAGCATCTTCGGACCGCCAACGTATATAGAGTGAATCAGGAGGATGTAAGTTGTCCTTAATGTCGATACCTTATTTTTCTCACTTTTGTGTTTCATTTTCATTGTAACTAGCATAGTTTAATACTTATATTCTCTGCTGTTCAATATTACCACAAACATTATTTTAATATTTTGATTCCAACTTCAATATTCAATTGCTCATAGTACAACTGCTCCAAAAATACCAAATAAATTCCTGTATACTCTCACTTTGATCTATACTTTGAGATTTTTCAACCAATACATTCTAAACCTTGTTATGTGTTATATTGCAGCACAAGAAAAATCTGAACGAAGAATGGCCGGTTTGTAGAAGTATTCCTAGTGGAGGAGTCGACAGGATTGCTGCTGGACTCTGTCAATTCATTCGTCACGAAATTTTGCACCAAAGAGGGGAGTTCTTTGATGAGGATGGTGCAACAGCTGATGTGCCAGAACTTTGCGACTATGCCAATAGAAACAGTTTTTAGTGAAAACATGTAAACATTGAGATGAATTGTATCTGTAACTTGTACATATGTATATTGTTTTAGTGAAATTGACTTCTGTGATGATAATATTGTTGACTTTTGTTCTGTGATGATATTATTGATTTTTGTTCTATGATTATATTGAATTGACCTGGAAATTAGAAATAAAGCAGTAGTACTGTATAGGTTATACCTTATTATAGGCGGTTATTAACCAACGGCTAGGCATGTCTGTGAAAAACAATTATCAAAGACGGCTAGATACACGTAAAGAACCATCTGTGATAACCTAATTATCTCAGGCGGTTACTGTTATGGTAGAAACCGGCTACGGTAAATGGTCTTCATAGAGGAACAATGACATTGAGTTCATTAACATAAAACAATACTACTACAAAACAAGAAAAACAACATCACGAAACAAGAAAACCAACATCACAGACCCTTTCTTCCTCGCGCAGAGGGCGCGCGCGCGGCGCCGCCGTGGCGGGGCTCGCCAGGCCCAGAGATCTCGCCGCTGCCCTTTCCAGTGCGCCAAGTAACTGACGCGCTGCACGAGGTCTGTGGAGAGGTTAAAAAGCCGTGGTGCAGGGACACGTGCACAACGTTCCACATGGATACAAGAGAGGGACTGAAATCCCCTACAGTACTGCAGGTGCATTAGAAGTCACTGACATGTGGGTCCCACAGAGCATAGGGCCCACATGTCAGTGACCTCTAATGCACCTGCAGTACTGCAGGGGATTCGGTTCGACAAGAGAGACGGAAGGATCTCTAAAGATCGTCTTCCTTAGTGGTTTAGTTGCAACGCACGAGGTCTGCGAAGAGATCAATGCGCAGAAAACGAACCGCTCCCTCGTCTACTCCGCACAGACCATATATAAGACCATCCACAGTGGTTTCCTCTAAAACTTAGTCTATCTCTCTAAACTTTCAGTATATCTTCTATACTTCCAGCATTTGTCTCTAGACACTTACTCTATACTTCAAGTAATTTACTCTATATTTACAGTCCAGTAAGCTTTTCAGTGAACCACTGCGGATGGTCTAAGGTGCGTCGTTAGTTATGTACAAGCACAAAACTTTTGCACTCCTTTCTTATTTTTCCATCGTTCCACCTCCTAGCCCGGCGTCGACAAACCACCACAGCCATGGCCAACCTTCCGCCTCCTAGCCCGCCGAGGCAGCCACCCTGCAAGCGGATATGCGCCTCATTATGGTGCGAGAGGCGTACAACAGTACGTCTTAGGCCTTGGACGCCTTGGGTCTTGGTACCCTTCCCGAGTATCCAGGAATGGATACCACCGGCCGCTACCTCTACGCCCTCATGGGCATGGCCAATCGCCTGGACATCTTGTCCCTGACGATGGCCCAAGAGCTCGGCGCTGAGGGCCGTAGTGCCCTGGTGGCGGCGATGGAGAGGAACTTCCATCGTGGCGGGGTTCCACCGCCGGTGCAGCCGGAGCCACCGGTGCAGCCGGAGCAATCGGCTCAGCCGAAGCAGCCGGCCCACTCTCCTGCTGCATCGTCGCCAGAGGAGGAGGAGGAGGTGGTGGAGGAGGAGGAGGAGGAGGAGGAGGAGGAGGAGGAGGAGGACGAGGACGAGGATGACGACGACGATGACGATGATGATGACGACGACGACGACGATGATGACGATGACGACGACGATGACAATGGCGACGATGACGGCGACCACCACCACCACCGCGACGACGACGACGACAATGAGGAGGACCGCTTGTCGTGGTTTGAGAAGTTGGGGGAGAGGGCGGAGGAGGCGGGGCTGGCATAGTAGTTTTAGGAGTTCTTGTACATATTTCTTTTGTAGTTTTAGGAGTTCTTGTACATGTTTAGCTTCAATTCTGTTCTTGTACATATTTCTTGTGTTTTGTAATATATATGTGTTCATTCGTGTCAATGAATACTGGTGTGTTAGAATTTCTGGATTTCAATCAAGTGAATGTGCTCTAAGTTTAGTGATGTGTTAATCTGTCACAAGTGAACCGAGCAAATTGGACAAAAACAAAAGATCTTAGGGTTTGAAGCTCGTCTCGATTTGTAATTGCAAAGCTAAAGGAGACAGACAATGACTTTAAGCGCGTCTCGCATCACTTTGTGGTCGATGGACATCCGATCTGTCGCCAATCGTTGTCTCCTATTTGGGTTTCTTACATAGTGTAATTGGTTGATCATGTTTGCGGTCCGTGCATGTTAGACATAGCTAGAATTAAAACACCTCGGTCATGTTTAACAACACTAACATGCATGCATATATATATACCTCAAACCTCGGTAATGCGTGCAGGACTAGGCCCATGTTCGCTGCAAGGCGTCCCCTTGCACGGACGCGCGGTCACGAAGTTGGCTTAGCCGTGTACGGACGGATTTTTTTTATATAACAAAAAAATTGTTTTTCCCCGCGTGTAAATTTACTCCTAATGGGACGCGTCGAGCCGTTGGGACCGCGAGGATGCAAACCGCGGTTTCGAGGAAACCGGGGCCACCGACCGGTTCATAATTAAGTGCGGTTTCCTCTAGCGTCCGATCATCTCGACACGCCCGCTTAGACGACGACCCGCTATAAAGGCTCACCGTCCTCTTGCTTCTCCGCCGCACCACTCCTTAGATCCTAGCCTCTAAACTTCTCCCCCCGCCACCGTCGACCAACTCTTGCTCTTTCTCTGCGCCTCCGTCGCCACACAAATGGGTAGCCCCGCGCCAAAGCGCTTTAGGCCCTCGACGTCCCCCGAACCTCCTTATCCGTTTCCATTGCCGCCGGCAATGCCGGTGGAACTGATGGCGGCACCCGCATCTCCGCCCGCGGCGCCTGCACTTCCTCATCCCGGTTGGGTTGAGCAGACTCTCAGACTCCTCACCAACCGCATCGACGAAGTCGATCGCCGCCTTAAGGTGGCCACCGATGCCAATCCGCCGCCGCTCATAGTGCACTAGTGCTCAACGCAGTGGCGCTGAAGGTCTTTTCCGACATAGATCGCTCGTGTCGCCGTCTTGGTCTTGGGACCCTTCCCCTCCACATGAGCATGGACACCGCGGGCCACTACTGCTACGGGTTGATGACTGTGGCCGGTCGTCTCGACGCCCTCCACGAGACTATCGCGGAGGTTGCTGGGGTAGAGGGCCTCCTGAAGATTAAGCACTGCGTCGCCGGGAAGCTTCGGACTGTGACGGAGGTTGAGGAGTATGAGGCGGCTTGGTCAGCGGCGGCAGCGGAGGAGGCGGAGCAGGAGGCGTCTCTTGAGGCGGAGGTGGACGCGGCTATGGAGGTGGCTGCAGCGGCAGAGGAGGAGCAGGAGGAGGCGGCAGCGGCGGCGGAGGCGGAGGCGGCAGCAGCGGCGGCAGCGGCAGAGGAGGAGGAGGAGGAGGAGGAGGAGGAGGCAGCACCGGCAGTGGAGGCGGAGGAGGCGGCAGCGGCGGAGGAGGAGGACGTGGTTTTCTCCCAGTAGAGTAGTATTAGGAGTAGTTTATCTATTTCGTGACCTCTGAGTAGAGTAGTATTAGGTGTAGTTTATCTTGTTCTTGCTGTCTACTACGTGTTTTCCTATTACTTGTTTGTTAATGAAATATGTCTTTATGTTCATGAACAATGTGTTATATATATGCTGTATCGAAAAACTTCTTTTATCGAAAACATTTCCTATATGTTTGTAACTTGGGACCGTCTATATTTCTTGTGGCTGAATGAATGAAATCCGGTAAACATTATCCTTACAAGTAATAGAACTAACAACAGACATGATGCATAATTAACTTGATTAGGAAATTACGTCACCTAAATTGCTAACTAGTCCGTCGCCTGATGCAACAGGTGCATGAAAAGTACGTTATCCGTTGTAACTAATATCCGATGACATTGTTGATATATATATCGTATGTACCTATGATACTCGTATCACAGGCGGCTTTGGATCGACGGCCTGAAGATTAGACATCACATGGGAAAATGTTTTTTTTGTAGTAGTAGTATATACTCTGTACATGTTATCATTTCATTGCGACGAATGTTATATATAAAATGCTGATTGTTTACCTTTTACTACACCATGGATTTGCCGTCCTCCTTTCATGGACTTGGGTGTGTTCTCTGTATTTGCATGTCATTTGCATTAGCACAATGATACATTTGGCTATTCATATTTTTGTTCATATTTTTTTTGGAATGTCCCACTACCACATGACTGCTTTTACATCTCCATGAAAACAAAGATGAACGGGAAGTAGCGGTCCCTCGAAAAATTTTTTGTTCTTCTTGGCACGCACAATTGAAACTTCACCCTGTGCGCCCAAAATTCCAGTCCCGCCCATTTGTAGCTAGCCACGACGAATATAAATGTGCGTCTCCCTCTAATCCCGCAGTGGCTTCCATTCTCGGCACACATCTTCTCCTCTTAGTGTTGTGTTCCAAACTTGCATTCCTAAGAAATTCCCGTGTGAGTGGTGGTGGTGACTGTGGGTACAACATCGAGCGACCAAGTTTGACGGGCTCTACCGAACCTCTTCGTCGCCGACCCCGCCCTGCGACATCCCAGACTCCAGTTTTGTGCTACGTAAGTTCTACACAATCCATGCTGTCTTTTTATAGAGCTACTCCCTCCTTATCGCTTTAGTTGTCGTCCCAACAGCTGCAGCCAGTTCATTCCTAGTTGTCGTCCCAACTCCTTATATGCTCTTATGTTTCATGAATGTCTAGTATAAAATCTGATTAATGGTGCAATCGTGCAATCAACTATCCTCAATCGTTATATATGCATCCTACAGTCGATTGATCTTTTTATTTTACCCTAGCATCTGATTGCATTCTACTTTTTCCATATATAAAATACACTACACCTCTGCCCCGAAATAAATGTCGCTCCGACAGTTTATGGTAGTGTATTTCTAGTACATTTCCATGTCAGGAAATATAACTATTAAAAACCGCATGTACTATGTAATTTCTTGATTTAGAAGTAAATGATGCCAGGGTTATCTTATCAACCACTCCCAATGTTGTACTCTCATTCCTGTGTTCCAAACTTGTATTCCTAAGATTTTCAGTTCCCACAGTTTATACACGTTTTTTCTTGTTTTTCTTTCTCGGATTGTACGGTTTTTTTCCTACTCCTTCATTTCTAATTCTTCCATTCAAAACAAACATTTTAAGTTCATAGCAACCACACTGCCCGATCTAAAATACACATCCTCATGTAATCTGACGTTATCACTGTTACTTACTACATATACTCTTTACTTTAGGAACAAGACACCAAACCGTCATGTCGTCTACAAGTAATCGTGATGGGCAACAAGCACCTGGTATAACTATAAATGTGTTTACTATCAAAATACACATATTTATAACATGTTAATTCCTTTGCATCGTATGCAGATAATATTGCAGCACCTGATGCGCAGGAACCCCGAGATTCGTCATCCCATGCTGGTACTACGAGTATAAATATGTACCGGGCTCTACTAAATATTTTAGCATTGTGATTGTAGTTTCCTAGTCCCAGTTAACGGTTAATCATTATATGTGATGGCGTGATTTATTGATGCATACACATGCACGATGGGCTCTCTCGCCGCCGGCCACTCCGGCACCATCGACCACACCCTGCCGCTGCTCACTTCAGTGTCCTCCCCGACGCGTCTCCCTCCACCATCGCCATGTCCCATCCTTCGCGTGTCATGATGACCCCGCCGCCCGCAAACCCCTGTCGCCGCTGGTCACTCTGGCACCGGCCAGCGCCCACGCCCTGTTGGTGAGTATATGTGATGATGTGATTTATTGATGCCTACACGCGCACGCTGGGCTCTCTCGCCGCCGCCACTCCGGCACCGGCGACCATGCCCTGCTGCTGCTCACTTAAGTGTCCTCAGAAACGCGTCTCCCTCGACCATCGCCACGTCCCATCCTTCGCGTGTCATGATGACCCCGCCGCCCGCAAACCCATGTCGCCGCCGGTCACTCTGGCACCGGCCGGCACCCACGCCCTGCTGGTGGTCACTTCACTGTCCTCCCTGACGCGTCTCCCTCCATCTCCACGTCCCATCGTTCGCGTGCCATGATGACCCCACCGCCCGCAAACTCCTGGCCATTACGGTGTACCTACATGCTATGCCCCATATGACATGGCATACCCTGGAAAAAATAGTCCAATATCATTAACCCCTGTCCACTAATAAATGTTAGCATCATATAGTTTAGAGATGGATGTACATGAGGGTTCATTGCTGCTTATATGATTTCAATTCTGTTTTTTACACTACCAAATGCGTTGCTGATGTCTGGTAATTAACGCAAGATTATATTCATGTATCCGTTCTAGTAGCACTTTAGGGCGACATGCTAACATGCAGAGCAAAATATCAGTATGCAATGCTCCTAAATTTAATTCCTAGATCCGCCACACTGTCCTCCTAGCCTCGAGACTTGCTCCGGGGTGATATCAATGGACGCAGATCACCTGACTTATACGTTTTTACTGCACGCGATGCAGTAAAGATCCAACGGAATCACACCGTTGGATCTTTATTGCATCACCTGCAGTAAAAACGTAAGTCACATGAGATCACCGGAGTGATCTAGACGTCGATCCTCTGACTTAAATGTGGTCACTGCACTGCCAGACCGAACCCTAGCTTTGTTAAACGTCGCAAGCTGCCCGCCTCATGTGTCTTGCATCCTCTACCTGCTAATACCGCTGATGTCCATGACTCGCCCTGCCACCAATTCGCCTCGAGACGCGCTCCTACTGATGTCGGTCAGACCGAACCGGCAGTACTGCAGAGGATGAGCACCCGGCGAACCCTCTCTTTCTCTAGCATCGCCAGCTAGTGTCTTGCCAGCTTCGCAGCTGGACTAAAATTCCTTTGCAGTACTACGGGTGCTGTAGTGCCATTGACTACTGCCTGATGCCTGATTGTAGGGTATGAACAGCAACAAAGAAGTCAACAAGTCGATGCATCGCCCAATATGGAGCAAAATGCTGTTGCGACGCGGTGTTCCCATGCTCGTATTTGCCGCACTCGTCCTGAAGATGGTAAAACATCTGACTTCTTCTTCTTTCACACTATTTGTACATGATACTAGGCCTGGTCAGTTGCTAATTTGCTTTAAACGTTTACCGTTTAAATGACACTAACAGAAGGAAAGAAGTTTGGAAGAGGGGTTGCCAAAGGACATAAGGTTGCTAAATTGCGCTATCTAGCATATGCAAATAGAACGAATGATCAGAATCGGAAGCTACAAATTCAGTGGACCGATAGGTTGGGTGCTGCGGTTGGTCCTAATCAGCGGCACTTTGTCGATGATGTGGTTATTACAACAAAAAAAATGCACCCCTCGCTAGTGTAAGGAAGTGGGCAGAGGTTGGCGATACTTCGAAGAGCGATATAGTGAGAGACATTATGGTCAGTGTTGTGACACCCCACATAAGTATTTTTTTCTAGCGACCTCCATCTTGTACGTTTATAACAGTGTGATATACAATGTACAGAATGCCTGGGACTTGGAGGACACAGATGATACCAGAAGAAAAATATTGAAGATTGCTGGTGAGCGCTACAAGGGGTGGCGATCAACATTGCTTGCCACCTATAAGAAGTATTCGACCGATGAGGAATGTATACAAAACAAGCCTGTTGACGTAGCAGATTCCGATTGGTTGGCGCTTATGGACTATTTTGGGTCCGAGCGATTCAAGGTCAGCTAGCTTTCTAGTACCTTCATATCCTACACAAACTATTTGATAACACCCATTCGTGAAATTAATTCTTAAAATTGCAGTCAATAAGCAGAACCAATTCATGAAATCGAAGTACTCAAATGACAAAACACTTGCTTGGCTCAAAATCCTACGCCCAACATAGTTACGAGAAGGTATGAAAACTAAATCATGCTTCTACTTTGCACTGCAATCATTTAATCAAATTTTACTTGTATTTGATGTAGCGAGACCCATAGACCGGAAAAGAACCCGATGACATAGAACTGTGGGAGGCAAGCCATGTGAAGAACGGTCAATGGGCAAACGAGCAGGCAGAAGTTGTACATGTGAGAAACACTTCAAACAGTCCCCATTTAAATAAATATTTGCAATGTACATGTGTCTTTTCTTTTTGTATATAGACTCAGGCACGTGCCCAAATCAACGTCAAGGAAGCTGAGCTGGGAGTCCCAATTCCAGATGAGGAATGAAACAACATCTTCCAGCTTACTTAGATATCCACAACCGGTTCTGGAGGATCACAATTTCAGGGGCGTGGTTATATGGCTAAACTTAATGTTTCTGAAAGACTGCGTATCCAGATGTCTGACCAGCTCGGCCAGCAAGTTCGATCCATGCAAAATAGAAATGAAGACCTCAGCTCTCAGGTGCAAGAATTGGAAGGAAGAAATGATTATATGACCTCCCAGATGGATGGCTTCATCCAGGCAAATGAACAGCTCAACCAGGAAGTCCAGGCTTTACATGATCAGATGGCAGCCAATTCTGCACGGCAATAAAAGGAGCTATCAGACATGGGCAGAATGATGGAGAGCTTGCAAAATCAACAACGGCTAGCAGCAACTCCACAAAAGGCTTCGACTCGCACCAAGTCGAAGCTGGATGTTCAAGAAACTATTCCTAATACTACAACTCATCGCGGTGCTATTTTAATGGGTACAATGTTGCAACCTGAAAAAATTGTAAATAACACCGTCTCGCAACGACGCAAGGTTCCTTGAGCGTTGCATCAATTGCTGGATGTTTGTTGTTAAGTCGACAGACGTATCGTGTGCAAATAAATTGATTCTGTTGCCACTAATTTTCAAACCTGGTGCATTAGGATTCTAGTGCCGCTAATTATAAAACATGGCATTAACATATTATTGCAACGAAGATAAATTGTTGCAATAGGAAGCTAGCTATTGCCAGCAATTATAAAATGTTGCACTACAAACATTTGGCTACGACCAAAAAAGCGTTGCACTAGACTGCTATTGCCACCACCCAGAGAACGTCGCATTACAACCCTGTTGCAACAGATTTGAATATGTTGCATTACAAAACTATTGCCACACATCAGAAATCGTTGCAATACAATACTGTTGTCACGGTTTTGAAATCATTGTAATACCGTACTATTCGCCATGAACGTGAAATCGTTGCATTACCGTATTATTGGCCACGGCTGTGAAATCGTCATGATACCATATTATTCGCCACGAGTGTAAAATCGTCGCGATACCATACTATTCGCCATGGAAGTGAAATCGTTGCAACACCGTAGTATTCGCCACAAATGTGAAAACGTCACGATACGATATTATTCGCCATGAGTGTAAAATCGTCGCGATACTGTACTATTCGCCGCGGATGTGAAAACGTCACAATACCATATTATTCATCACGAGTGTGAAATCAACGCGATACAGTACTATTCGCCATGGATGTGAAATCGCTGCAACACCATACTATTCGCCACGAATGTAAAAACATTGCCATACCGTACTATTCGCTACGGATGTGAAATTGTTGCAACCTTGTACTATTCGCCGCGAATGTGAAAACGTCGCGATACCATACTATTCGCCACGAGTATGAAATTGTCGCGATACCGTACTTATCGCCACAGATGTGAAATCATCGCAAATAACGTACTATTTGTTGCAATACATTAAATCATCACAATATGTTAAACCGTTGCAATACCATACTATTTGCCACGAACGTGGAGTCGTTTCAATACCATACTTTTTGCCACGAATGTGGCATCGTTGCAACACCGTTATTTTCGATGCAATACGTTAAATCATCGCAATACGTTAAACCGTTGCAATACCATACTATTTGCCACGAACGTGGAGTCGTTGCAATACCATACTTTTTTCCACGAATGTGGCATTGTTGCAACACCATTATTTTTGTTGCAATACGTTAAATTGTCGCAATACATTAAACCGTTGCAATACCATACTATTTGCCACGAATATGGAGGCGTCGCAATACCATACTTTTGCCACGAATGTGGCATCGTTGCAACATCGTTATTTTCGTTGCAATACGTTAAATCGTCGCAATACGTTAAATCGTTGCAATACCATACTATTTGACACGAACGTGGAGTCATTGCAATACCATACCTTTTGCCATGAACGTGGCATCGTTGCAACACCGTTATTTTCGTTGCAATACGTTAAATCGTCGCAATACGGTAAACCGTTGCAATACCATACTATTTTCCACCAACGTGGTTTCGTCGCAATACCATACTATTTGCCACGGATGTCAAGTCGTCGCAATAACCTATTGCCACGGCTGTTATCGCCACGAGTCAGAAAAACTATCGCGATGTTCTATTTCATTGCGAAACAACCTATCGCGACGAATTTCGACCTATTGCAACGATTTTTTTCGTCGCAATTAACCGGAATCCTGGTAGTGTATGGGACAGCTACAGGCTGGCAACAACAACAATCATCCACACATGCCTCCATCGCCACCCACGCCTCCGCATAACTGGTTGAGAGAGTTCATGAGGACTAGGCCACCAACCTTTGCTCAAGCTGTTGACCCTATGGATGCTGATGATTGGCTCAAGTCTGTGGAGAAGAAGCTAGCTATTGTCCAATGCAGTGACTGAGAGAAGGTTCTATTTGCTTCCCATCA
This sequence comes from Tuctoria greenei, assembly GCA_036927565.1. Lineage (NCBI taxonomy): Eukaryota > Viridiplantae > Streptophyta > Magnoliopsida > Poales > Poaceae > Tuctoria > Tuctoria greenei. The sequence goes on along the minus strand of JAYESD010000002.1, from coordinate 249,617,438 downwards.
ACTAGTTGGAGCAGCTACCAATTGGTGGGATTCGCTATGCAATGCTCATGAGAACCAATAGAGAATTACTTGGGCTGAGTTCAAGGAGAGCTTTCATTCTCATTATGTGTCAGAAGGTGTTATGATCATGAAAAGGAAAAAATTTGAGAACCTAAGGCAAGGAAGATCGAGTGTGGGTGAATATCTCAATCAATTCACTCAACTTTCAAGGTATGCACCTGAGGATGTGAGCCGGGACAGCTGAAAACAATACTTGTTGATGAGGCGCTTGAACAACGAGATCCAAGTGCTATTGCTCAACTCTGATTATGCAAACTTCCAGAAGCTTGTACAAAGCAATTGTGGTGGAGAACAAAGTCCGTGACATAGAGCAAGACACCAAGGGGAAGGCACCATAGAAAGGACCGCAACAAGGAAGTAATTTTTTGCCCTCGCTTTGCACCACCCAATGTGCCATACTACAACTCTTCTGCTCCTGTACAGCACCTTGGATATGCACCGCGCCCAACTCAGTTTGTGCAGCAACGCCTTGTTATGAAAGCCCCTAGGCCTCCAATGCCTTTTGCACCTCGTGCCAAATTTCATGGTGCCAATGCGCAGAATCAAGTCCGTCCAAATTCTAGTGCAGTTAGGAAGTGCTATACATGTGGACAAGCAGGACACTTTGCACATCAATGTTCTAAGTCAGGCCTTGGTCAAGGAAGCAATGCACCAAGACAAAACCCAAGACCCAATGGAGGACAACCGCAAGGAAATTGTGGACAGCAGAATTTTGCTCGTGGCAATGTGAACCATGTCTCTAGGAGGATGCTCAACAAGCGGATCATGTGGTCATTGGTATGTTTCTCACAAACTCCAACCCGGTGACTATGTTATTTGATTCTGGAGCATCGCATTTGTTCATTGCATTGAAATATGTTGCCAAGTATATTTTGCCTATCTCTCATATGAAGTTTAGTCTATCCGTTAAGTCTCATGGAGAAGAGATGAGGACAAATATAGTATGTCCGAAAGTAAGCCTTAGAATAAGGGGGGGGGGGGGGGGGTAGACTTCTTTGCCAACCTCATTATTTTGGATTCTCAAGGATTGGACATTATACATGGTATGGACTTGTTGATGAAGCACAATGGAGTTATTGAATGTACCACGAAGATGGTAAAGTTAACCAATGAGGAAGGGATCACCATAGAGTTTAAGCATCTCAGCACGCACCAAAGCAATTGGAGCTGAACCATATGGACGGTGCCGCAATTGAGGATATTCTAGTTGTGTGTGAATTCCTGGATGTGTTTCTGGATGAGTTGCCAGGTGTGCCACCTAATCGAGACATTGAGTTTGTTATTGAATTAATACCTGGAACTGCACCTATAGCTAAGAGGCCATATAGGATGCCCCCTAAGGAGTGAGTGGAGCTCAAGAAGCAAATTCAAGAGCAACTAGGGAACGGTTTTATTCACCCAAGCTATTCACCTTTGGGAGCGCCTGTTCTTTTCGTGGATAACAAGGATGGATCACAAAGGATGTGTGTGGATTACCGAGCTCTCAATGATGTGACCATCAAGAACAAGTATACTTTGCCCCGCATAGAGGACTTGTTTGATCAGATGAAGGGTGCTTGTGTTTTCTCCAAGATTGATTTGACGTCGGGATACTTTCAAATGAAGATTAGACCATCAGACATACCTAAGACATCTTTCAGAACACGGTATGGATCTTATGAGTACACTGTAATGTTTATTGGATTGGCAAATGTGCCTGCCTATTTTATGTACCTCATGAATAAGGTCTTCATGGAGTACTTGTATTAGTTCGTTCTGGTGTTCATTGATGACATTATGATCTTCTCGAAGGATGAAAAGGAACATGAGGAACACTTGAGGCTTACGTTGCAGAAATCGAGGGAGCATCTATTATATGCCAAGTTGAGCAAGTGCTAGTTTTGGTTGAAAGGGGTGTCATTTTTTGGGCATATCATCTCGGGAGGAGGAGTATCGGTTGACCCCAGAAAAGTGATAGACGTGTTGAAATGGGAACCACCGCAAAATGTAAAGGAAATAAGGAGTTTTCTTTGGATGGCTGGGTATTACCGTAGGTTCATCAAGGACTTTCCAAGATAGCCAAGCCAATGATGGAATTCTAATGAAAGGGGAAAGCTTTCCAATGGACTTAAGGTTGTCAAGAAAGTTTGAGGAGTTGAAGAAAAGGTTAACCACAACCCCAATTTATGTTTTGCCAGATGTAAGCAAAAGTTTCGACATATATTTGATGCATCGAGACAAGGACTTGGATGGGTGCTCATGCAAGAAGGTCAAGTGGTTGCATATGCATCGAGACAATTGAAGGAACATGAGCAGAATTATCTAACGCGTGATTTGGAACTTGCAGTCGTGGTACATGCAATGAAGATTTGGAGACATTATATCCTTGGACATAGGTGTGAAATTTATAGAGATCATAAGAGTCTCAATTACATATTCACATAAATGGACCTGAATTTGAGGCAACAAAGATGGTTGGAGCTCATCAAAGATTACGATTTGAAAATCAACTATCACCCGGGGAAGGCTAATGTTGTGGCTGATGCTTTGAGTAGGAAAGGATTAAGTCACCCATGTTATGTAAGGAGTTTGAACCATTGAATCTTGGATTTGTAAATGAGATGGGAATAATGGAGTTAAATCCGACCTTGGAGCTAGAAATTTGGGAAGGACAGGCCAAGGATTAGGGAATTCAGGAAATCAAGGAAAGGACCCAAGAGGGGAGGGAATTCAGATTTGATGAGGATGAACATGGAACCTTATGGCTTGGAAAAAGGATTGTCGTGCCTAATGTGAAGCATATTCGAGAGACATTATTAAAAGAGGCACATGACTCTCCATACTCAATTCATCCCGGTTGTACGAAGATGTACAAGGACTTGAAGACTTGTTATTGGTGGGCTAGAATTAAAAAGGACATTGCTGAATATGTAGCGTTCTGTGATGTGTGCCAACGAGTCAAGTGTTGCCTCCAAAACCCTTGATTCATTGGAGTCCTAAACACCTGGTATACCTTCTACTTCCTCTTTCTCACGTGAATTCAACCCACATTCTCCAAAATCACATCGATCAAGAAAACCCTAGTTTGCTGTTCCTATGAAGGGCGGACTAGTCCGGCCCCACAGCGGACTACTTCGAATTTGCGATCTATTTCCTGTCGAATTAAATCTAAATTGAATTGAATCAATTCTAAACCTGTATAAACTTGTTAAAAGCTATTAGAACTAGTTAGTAAATATCATTAACAACTCATTAACCAGTTTTGCTTTGCATTTGCATTAATCGTGCATGTCATGTCATATTGAGTAATATATGTGCACTTATTGATTGTGATTCTATAGGATCTAAGAGCACGTGAAAAGCTACCAGAGGGGGGGGTGAATGGTAGATTTAAAAATCTTACGCACGGAAACAATTAAACCCCAAACCCTTTCGGCAGAAAAATGATCTGTTAAAGAAATCGTGTGTGAGACTAATCTAAACGTGTTTCACCATGAAAAAAGTGATAGATATCAGATATAATCAAGTCACGAATACAACACAAAAAGAATCACTCAAATCCGTCGAGAAAAAAACTCAAGTTATGATCGAAAGATCAAACAATGGTCAATCTGCCCTACCTGAGAAAAAAATAGTTTTGGAACGCTGCAAAGTAACTCATGTAGATCATAGACCACAAATCCAATGACCGTGAAATTTTGACATATGACAGACAATCAAGTTGTAAAGACAACCCAAAGAGAATCACGTCAATTAGATCTGTAAAACTCCAGTAATGATAAAACCACCGACAAAAGGTAGTGTTGTACAGAAACTCGACGAGTAAAACTTGTCTGGAACAAGTCGGACGAACAAGGCACAAAAGTTCCTTCAAACTACAAATTTTATTCAATAGAACACAAGAGGAACAGCCCCAAAGTCGTGCACCACGAGCTCTGGTCTCCCTTGCTTATATAACCAGCTCAAAAGCTAACTCAACTCAGATCAGGAACCTAATCCTACTCTGTTCACGAATCGTAACTTTCCATAACTGCTTAGGATTCTTCTATACGCAGATAGAAGCAATATTAAGAATTCAAAACACCTTAGGAATGTATCCCACATTCCTAAACAACTCAAATTCGTGACCCATACGAAATCCTATCATAACCAACTCAAATATTTCCATATTTGAGTCAAACCCGACTCAGCCGCAGCCTGAGTCCATAACCTAGTCGGTTGGACCTTTTCGACCAACTCTTTACGTCCACATCTCTTCATCACGTCACGGAACCATGCACTCCTTGCACACGTGCAAACATCTTCCAATAACGTCCACGATACCTTCATATGCATTGTTCTTGATTCAATCATGCTGCAAAACCTCCTGATCAGCTTCAACCACAATTCCTCCTGAATTTGGTTGTTGGAACCTCATATCCTCCCTGAGACTAGTCCAATGGATCCCGTCACCAGCCATGTCTTGAACTCAAGCAACACCTGCACATGAATAAACAACCAATCCATACGAGCCCAAGTCCTCGACTTGACTCAAGTTAGTTCTGAACACAACACCCTACGTGAGAACTTCACATAAGCATGTTGCAAAACCATAGCAAAATGATATCATCCATATCATCCAAAACGCACCAAAAACATAGTAAAAGAATACTAAGCAATCTTTCCAACAATGTAAAGCAAGTACGAAACATTGCAAATGAAAAGCAGAAGCACTACGGTCAAGTTCCGGACCTTGCCAGAGCAACCCGGACCTTGAGTCGGAGCTAACAAAAGCTAGTAGAACCTAGCGCCGGAGCTTACCAAAACTAGTACAACCAAGCTCCCGCTGGAGCTTACAAAACTAGCAGGACCTAGCGCCGGAGCTAACCAGAACTAGTTGGAACTAGTAAACCCAAAATCCGGAGCTTGAAAAATCAACTTCGGAGCTTACCAAAAGCACGCCGGAGCTATCAAAGACATGCCGGAGCTAAAGACAAAACTTCACCGGAGCTGACCAAAGCTAGTCGGACTTTGCTGTAGCTCGGAGCTAGAGTCGAACCTTGATAAAAAGGTGTTTTGGTGATATTCAAAACTTTTATCGTCAAAGCAAGTATATTCACTACAAGCCAATGTATTCAGCACACATAGGTCTTACAATCTCCCCCTTGATGAATGCACTGGCAACACCATTTAAAATCCGAACATTGACTTATTCACATAAAAGTTTTGAAGGCAATTTCTCCACCTTTGTAAATCAAAAGTAAAATGAGAAGAAAATCCAAAAATTATCTCATATTATCTCTACCCCTTTATTATCTCTCCTTATGCACATATTCTCTTTCTCTTCATGCTTATTTCTCCCACTTTGACAATGTATTCAGCAAGTCGTGAACATATAAACAAATTATCTCTCCCCGTTTAGTTGTTATGAGCATATTATAACATATACATATAAACAAAGCTCATCCAAGTCATACTATCAAGTACCTCACATTATCACATCAATGGAATACATAAAGTAGTGTAAGCCATGCTAGAGATCAAATGTAATTTTCAATTTTAGCAGGTCGTGATCTCACAAACTTAACTATTTCAAAACATGAAAGCATGACACTTGTTGCTGCATTTTATTATTTTCAAGGCACAGATTTAGATCATATGATATTTGCAAGAAATTATATGCGCATCTGCCTTATTCTAACCAACCAAGCCAAGCCTATGTCATTTGACAATCAGAAGCTTAAGGACATGGTTTTAGTCATACACAACTTCTTCCAAGTTCAAATCTAAGTGCAATGATAAGCCATCTCAAAAGAAGAAGTGCGATGCATGCATATTCTCTTGATCTTTTCTCAATTTATATTTGTTCATAAAAACTCAACATGTGAGTTGATTACTTGATGAATTCTTATTGATTAAAAGCACTTGTGAACATGTAACAAGTTCAAAATAGCAGGAAAGTTCGACCATGACCAGTTTTAGTGTAAGTAATTATTCCAATTACTAGACATGGCAAAAACTACAAAATGTATAACACGAGTAATGTAGTAAAAACTTTCAGCATGTAAAAGGAATCACAAAGTCATATATGTATGAAATACTATACTCATATTATTTTAATTTCAGATTCACACATAGACTTCCCAAGTTTCAAAACTCCCCCTCAATTTAAGCCATGAGGATGCATAACCCCTATTTCACTACGAATGTAACAAAAACGAGTGAAATCCAAAGGTTTTGTAAAAGTGTCAGCCAATTGTTGTTCGATATCTACATGGTGAAGCACAATGTTTCTTTTTTCAACATTATCTCGGAGAAAGTGATACCTAATGTCAATGTGCTTAGTTCTAGAATGTTGCACGGGGTTTTTAACAATGCAAATGGCACTAGTGTTATCACAGAACAGTGGAACACTATCTAGATCAACCCCATAGTCCTTAAGTGTTTGAACAATCCAAAGAATTTGTGAGCAAGCACTAGCAGCAGCTACATATTCAGATTCGGCTGTGGATTGTGCAACTGAATTTTGTTTCCTAGAGGACCAAGCAACAAGGGAATTACCAAGAAAATGACAAGCACCAGAAATACTTTTCCTATCAATCCTACAACCCCCAAAATCAGCTTCCGAGAAATCTTTCAAAGTAATGGTTGAGGAAGAAGGAAGAAAAATGCCAAATTCTTGAGTTCCATGTAAGTACCTGAGAATCCTTTTGATGACTTGGCGATGTGAAACACGTGGGGAAGCTTGAAACCGTGCACAAAGACATACGCTGAATTGTATGTCCGGTCTTGATGCCGTGAGGTACAAAAGTGATCTGGTCATGCTTCTATATTCTTTTTGATTCACAGATTCACCATCTTCATCAAGTTCAAGTGTTGTCGCTGTTCCCATTGGTGTCCGAAGAGGCTTGCTTTTGTCCATGTTGAAGCGCCTTAGGAGGTCTTTGGTATACTTCGTTTGATGCACAAAGGTACCCTCCTTGGTTTGCTTGATTTGCAGCCCCAAAAAGTAAGTGAGTTCACCCATCATACTCATTTCAAATTCGGAACTCATCATTGCTGAAAACTTGGACACAAGATCATGAGAAGCACAACCAAAGATAATATCATCCACATACACTTGAACGAATAATGAGTCATTGCCATGCTTAAGCACAAAAAGAGTTTTATCAACCTTGCCCATGGTAAACCCCTTTTCAAGTAAGAATGTTTTTAACCTATCATACCATGCTCTAGGGGCTTGTTTGAGACCGTATAAGGCTTTGGACTGTTTGTAAACATGATTAGGAAAATCTGGATTTTCAAAACCCGGTGGTTGTTTGACATAAACCTCCTCATCTATGTAGCCATTAAGAAAAGCACTTTTAACATCCATTTGATATAGCTTAAAACCTTTAGATGCTGCAAAAGCTAACAAAATTCTTATTGCTTCTAATCTAGCGACAGGAGCAAAAGTTCCATCAAAATCTAGACCTTCAACTTGAATGAAACCTTGAGCAACCAACCTAGCCTTATTCCTAACCACAACCCCATCCTCACTTTGTTTATTTTTAAATACCCATTTAGTTCCAACTAAAGTGTGACCTTGAGGTGGAGGTACAAGTTTCCAAACATTATTTCTTTCAAAATTTTCTAACTCTTCTTGCATGGCAATAATCCAAGATTCATTAGTGAGTGCGTGTGATATATCTTTCGGTTCAAAAGAAGCAACAAAAGCAGAATGAGCATGAGAGTTTGGATCGCAAAACCTGGACCGTGTGACTCGTTTGTGCAAGCTTCCAATCATCTGTTGTGGGGGACGATCTTTGTAAAAACGTAGGGGAACAGATGTCTCACAAGTTTCTTCTTCATTAGGTTCATGGTAGATTGATGAGCTTGTGACTTGTGGACGATCACGACCAGCATAGGTGATAGCCGGAGCTTGTTCAATGTCCGGAGCTGGACACGTGTCAACTTCGGAACTACCAGGCAGTATCACCGGCTCTTCTTCATCTTCGAAAATACCCTCCCCCTAAGGATACGGATCTGGTCCTGCAACACCAGAGCTAGTACCTGGGCTAGCTTCATCAAAAGACACTTCACAAGTCTCCACAATTTTGTTAGTGTCAAGTAAAAGCACACGGTAGCCTCTAGTATGAGATGGATAACCAAGAAACATGCCATCAAAAGATCTAGGTTTAAATTTATCAAGATTACCATGTTTCTTAACAAAGCATTTGCAACCAAGGACACGAAAGTGTGTAACACTAGGCCTATGTCCAAACCGAAGCTCATATGGTGTTTTACCTAGCTTAGCACGCAAGAAAACACGATTTGAGACATAACAAGCGGTTGCTAACGCATCAGCCCAAAATTTCCTAGGAGTTTGATATTCATCAAGCATAGTGCTAGCCATCTCAACTAAGGTTCTGTTCTTTCTTTCTACAACACCGTTTTGTTGAGGTACATATGGTGAAGAAAGTTGATGATCTATTCCATTTTCAGCACAAAAGTGATCAAAGGATTGATTTTTAAATTCAGTTCCGTTATCACTTCTAATTGCTTTTAATGATCCTGGGTGATCAATTGATAATCTAAGAAATAATGTTCTAAAGTGACTAAAAATTTCATTCTTAGACGCCATAAAGTAAACCCAAGAGTATCTAGAATAATCATCAACAATAACAAGAACATACCATTTACCTCCGAAGGATTGAACACGTGAAGGTCCTACGGTGTCAAGATGCAAAAGTTGACATGGTTCAGTTGTCATGATCATTGTGAGAGGAGTATGTGAACCTGCAACCATCTTAGCATGTCTACAAGAAGAGCACACAATTTCTTTGTCCCCTTTAAGCTTAGGCAGCCCACGTATGCGATCAAGAGCACTAACACGCGTGAGGTGATCAAAGCCTACGTGACCAAGTCTACGATGCCAAAAATGTAAGTCCTTTGAATCATTAGCAACTAGACACCTATGCTTGGAGAAAGACATATCAAAATCATCTTTAAAAACTCTTCCAGACCGTGACATGTTATAAATAAGCTCACTATTTGAACCAACAACTTTGCAGCAGTTTTTATTGAAAATAATTTCCAGATTTTCATCTAGCAATTGTGAAACAGAAAACAAGTTGTATTTCAAATTTTTGACAAGTCCCACATCCATCAAAGTGTAGTGATCATTTACTCTAACCGAACCCTTAGCAATTATAGGAGTTGAAGAATTATCGGCAAAAGTAACATTTTCTACACGTGACACAAAAGAGAGGGAGGAGAACCAATATTTGTTACCGGTCATGTGGCCTGAGCAACCTGAATCCACATTCCAAATGTTCTCCTTCCTCAAACGTGTAACCTACATAAAAGCACAATACGTCAATGACTCAATACTCGGGTTAGTCAAAAGGCATTTAGGAATCCAGTACTGAGTCACGCGACGTGCAACAGGAAAAACACGAGAAAGCTGAGACAAAACAGCAGTTTTATGAGTCAAAGTTTGAGATTTTTTGTTCTTAAATACTGACCTATAAGGTGTTACTTGTGTAGCACAAAATTCAGTAGCTCCGGAGGCAAAAACAGAAGGTCTGGAGGTAAATTTTGAATGTTTTTTACTCAAAACAGCAGGTTGTACATTCGGTTCAATATGTGCAGCAAATTTTGCATGAAAGTTATGAGATCTAGCAACCATTCTTTCCCTTTTCTATTGTTTAGCTAGTATATAACAAAAATTTATGACATGACCATCTCTACCACAGTAGGTACAATGAAATTTAACTTTGTGTTCATGTCTAGATGAGTAAGCAATATTTTTATTTGAAACCGAATGAGACAACACTCCTGCAGATTTGAAAACCACTCCTTTTTGTTTAGGAACTGTTTGAATCAAACCACTTCCTAATGACTTTACAATTTTAGGTGGATGTTCCTTAGCATGAGCATGAGAATCAAAACCTAAACCAGTTTTATCATTGTAAGACTTGGAAGAATTCAGCAGTAAGTTTAGGTTCTTATTCCCATTACAAAACCAATCTAATGTCCTATGCATGTCATCAAGTTTATTGGACAGATCAAGGCAATTTTCACATGAAGTTTTTCCTTTTAGTTTGCAATTGGAACAAAATTTAACTTCATGAGAACGTAAAGCATTGTTCAATATAGAAATTTCATTCATAGCATCCTGTAGTTTCTTATCAAGATCATCACAAGTAGAACAATGCAAATCAATTGTAGAACAGCTAGCATCTTTCAAGTTTTTATCATTAAGTGCAGCAAGCTCTTTGTTCTTTTCAATTTCTAACTCAAGTTTATCAAGTGTGGAGGTGTGCGCACTTCTTAATGAGGACAATTGTTCATATATTAAATCACATGAGGAACATGCATCATCACTAGGAATCAAAGTTTTTAAATGGTTGATTTCAGATTCTAGTGATTCAATTTTAGCAGCACTATCCCTAAGCTTTTTGTCCTTTTTCTTAGCAATAATAGTGGCACGAGAAATAGCATCACACATTTCTTCGCAAGTAGGACATACCTCTTCATTGTCGCAGTTGTGTTCTGCCTCCTCCATACTTAATCTTGACTTGCCCGCCATGAAGCACGAGTTTGCCAAATCATCTTCATCTTCATCACATCCAATGTCCACGTCGCTTGAACTGAACTTTTGAAGCGCGGTGATGAAACTATTGATCATCTTGCGTCCTATGGTACCTTTCTTCTTCTTGTTGGAATTTCCAGAGGAGGTCCGAACCTTGCTTTGTTTTTCTTCCCGGGTGGTCGGACCTGAAAGGTTAGGGCATTCTGTACGAAAGTGTCCTGTTTTACCACATTCAAAACAGCGTTGAGGTCCGGAGCTTCCTCTCCTTCTAGTTCTCACATTTTGCAATACTTTTGAGAATCTAGTAGAGATGAGTGCCAACTCCTCTTCTGGAATTTCTTCGATCTGCTCCAGGGTTAGTGAGGACAACAAAGCAAGAGTATTGCAAGATGATGATTTGCCAGAGCTAGACATATCACGTTGTGAAACAAATGCAATAGACTTGTTGGGGTTCTTACGTGAGATTATGTCAATTTCATGAGTTTTTAATTTGGAATATAGCACATCTAAAGTAAGTGAACTCATGACAGTAGATTCACGAATAGATGTGACTTTCATCTTCCAAATTGACATATCTAATGCACTTAGCAATTGCCTAGCATTTTCAGCATATGAAAAATTAACATTGACACTATGCAAGTTGCTGAGAATATTATTAAAGCGAGCAAAAAGGTCATCAATAGACTCACTGGGTTGCATCTCGAAGCGCATGTATTCCTTTTTGAACATGTCTTGCCTTACCTCTTTGATCATGTTGGATTCTTCGTGGTAGTCACAAAGTGCTTTTCACACAACGTATGCAGATCGGAGGTGTGCAACACGGTCGAAGTCGCTTTGTGTTAATCCTTGTATGATCAAGTTTTGAGCCTTGTTGTTGTTGTCGACATCTCTCAAATTTGTAGCTGTAACTTGATCGTTTGATGGCACTTTGTAAGGCTTGTATACCTTCTCCCATATTGCAAAGTCTTGTGCCTGGATGAAAGCCTCCATGTGTGCCTTCCAAACCTGAAAATCAATACCAGCGAACACACAAGGTTTGGCAGAGTACTTCTCCATGATGATTAGTCAAAAAACACACGCAAATCTCTAAGATTAGAGCACCGTGGCTCTGATACCAATTGTAGGATCGAAGAGCACGTGAAAAGCTACCAGAGGGGGGTGAATGGTAGATTTAAAAATCTTACGCAGCGGAAACAATTAAACCCCAAACCCTTTCGGCAGAAAAACGATCTCTTAAAGAAATCGTGTGTGAGACTAATCTAAACGTGTTTGACTGTTACAAAAGTTATAGATATCAGAGAGAATCAAGTCACGAAGAAAACAAAAAAATAATCACTCAAATCCGTCGAGAAAAAAACTCAAGTTATGATCGAAAGATCAAACAATGGTCAATCTGCCCTACCCGAGAAAAAACAGTTCTGGAACGCTGCAAAGAAACTCGTGTAGATCATAGACCACAAATCCAATGACCGTGAAATTTTAACATATGATAGACAATCAAGTTGTGAAGACAACCCAAAAAGAATCACGTCCATTGGATCCGTAAAACTCGAGTTATGATAAAACCACCAACAAAAGGTAGTGCTGTCCAGAAACACGACGAGTAAAACTTGTCTGGAACAAGTCGGACGAACAAGGAACAAAAGTTCCTTCAAACTACAAATTTTATTCAATAGAACACAAGAGGAACAGCCCCAAAGTCGTGCACCACGAGCTCTGGGCTCCCTTGCTTATATAACCAGCTCGAAAGCCAACTCAACTCAGATCAGGAACCTAATCCTACTCTATTCACGAATCGTAACTTTCCATAACTGCTTAGGATTCTTCTATACGCAGATAGAAGCAATATTAAGACTTCCAAACACCTTAGAAACGTATCCCACATTCCTAAACAACTCAAATTCATGACCCACACGAAATCCTATCATAACCAACTCAAATCTTTACATATTTCAGTCAAACCCGACTCTGCCGCAGCCTGAGTCCATAACCTAGTCGGTTGGACCTTTCCTACCAACTCTTTACGTCCACATCTCTTCATCACGTATCGGAACCATGTAGCCACGTCCATGCACTCCTTTCACACGTGCAAACATCTTCCAATGACGTCCACGATACCTTCATATGCATTGTTCTTGATTCAATCATGCTGCGCAACCTCCTGATCAGCTTCAATCACAATTCCTCCTGAATTTGGTTGTTGGAACCTCATCTCCTCCGTGAGACTAGTCCAATGGATTCCGTCACCAGCCATGTCTTGAACTCAAGCAACACCTGCACATGAATAAACAACCAATCCATACGAGCCCAAGTCCTTAACTTGACTCAAGTTAGTTCCGAACACAACACCCTACGTGAGAACCTCACATAAGAATGTTGCAAAACCATAGCAAAACGATATCATCCATATCATCCAAAACGCACCAAAAACATAGTAAAAGAATACTAAGCAATCTTTCCAACAATGTAAAGCAAGTACGAAACTTTGCAAATGAAAAGCAGAAGCAGTACGGTCAAGTTCCGGACCCAGAGCAACCCGAACCTTGAGCCAGAGCTAACAAAAGCTAGTAGAACCTAGCGCTAGAGCTTACCAAAACTAGTACAACCAAGCTCCCGCCGGAGCTTACAAAACTAGCAGGACCTAGTGCCAGAGCTAACCAGAACTAGTCGGAACTAGTAAACCCAAAAGCTGGAGCTTGAAAAATCAACTTCGGAGCTTACCAAAAACACGCCGGAGCTAAAGACAGAACTTCACCAGAGCTGACCAAAGCTAGTCGGACTTTGCTGTAGATCGAAGCTAGAGTCGGACCTTGATAAAAAGGTGTTTTGGTGATATTCAAAACTTTTATCGTCAAAGCAAGTATATTCACTACAAGCCAATGTATTCAGCACACATAGTCTTACAGATTCTTGTCTTGTATGATTTATTGTGCGGTTTAGACGGATTTGCGCTAGAGAGTGCTGCGGAGGATCTCCAACACCAGGAGTTTGAAGTCTTTGATCCCAACCAAGCCCAAAAGCAAGGCAAGTGTCCTTGAACATATTAATCCTATTTCTAAAATAAATGTTTTTTGCAAAACTGCATCATTGAGTCAGTTTGATGGGAATCCTATGATAGAAAGTTTACTAGTTTTGTTCAAACACCCTTGTTACCTGGACTACATGGTAGAGAGTTGGTAAGGGCTTTTACCTTCTTGCTTCTCTTAATTAATTGGGATGGGAAAACAACTATATCATTTACTTATGCATTAATGAGATTATGGTTAATATGATATGGTAATGGGTGATCTAAGCAAGCATGGTACGTGGATGGGTTGGATGTCATGGTGGTTTCGCTTGCTTTAGATCTAAGGAACGGTTCATGCGAGAATATGCCAAGACTACAGTACCACCACGAGGCCAAGTATGGGTGCGACATAGCTGATTAATTAGGGTATTTCTAGTATTGCATGCATCATTTGGCGCACCGGGGAAGGGGAGTCGGAGTGGGTCGGGATATGGTTGGCGAGACTCCCTGGGATCTGAACGGCACAAGAGAGGCCCCTTGGTTGAAGATGTCCTCAGTTGGAGACATCACCACCGGTGAAACCTCAGTGGGTCTGTACATGATAGTAGTCCCTTTGTAAAGACTATTTTGTGAACTCTTGGCCATACACCTAAGGAAGTGTAATTGGCATAAGGGAGGTTTCTTTAGTCGCTGACGGGTGATGAAATCACAAACACATGGGTAAAGTGGTACAAACTATGCAGAGTATTAAAACTATCATGATAGTCGTGCACCCGGTTAAAAGCACCTGGATGACCTACATGATTAGTGGGGTTTTGTTATTGGGATGGTTTGGTAATGGTGATGGTTGATAATATGGTTATAGCTGGTTATGGATTGAATTATGTTATTGGATATGGTTAATGGTAATAATCTGGTATATGGATGATAGTAATGAAATATGAACTGGTATTATGGTAATTACATGGTTTATGATTGGTTTACTTCACATACATATAATATACTGCTTTTTTTCAAATGCTTTAATGTACTTTTCAGCACTTAGCCATTATTATATTCGTCATTTGTATCAGCTACATGTCATACTTTCCACACTTGCTGAGTACGACATGTACTCACTCTTGCAATTCCCCCACCAACAGTTGCAGGTCGGGATTGGGTGTATAACAACGATAATGCAGAGTTCTAGACCATGTCCGCCGTCAGCTTTCCCAGTGGATTGATTGGAGCTGCGCTATACCTATTTGCTTATGCTGCTTAGTTTGCTCAGTTTAGTTTATTTCTACTGCATTAGTTCAAAATTGTCATTAATTTTCATTAGAGCTTGTATTCAAGGATATTCTAAATTATGTAATAAAAGAGCTTAATTAATCTTGTTCAGTGGTAATTTTCTGTATATCCTTTTGTGATTGCACTCGTGTATGTGTGTTGAACGTCCTCGGCACACATATGCTTTCACTTGGTTCATTTTTGGAACCAGGTGTCACAGATCGACACAGGCTGCCTAAAAAGAAAATTGCATGCATTTCGGTACTTTATAACTGAATCCAATCGTTCTTGGAGAAGCCCACCTGGACCAACCCTTGTTATGTACATCATGCGATTCAATGGACCATTATTGGGACCTCGTTGCCCTGAGGATTCATCCATTGGAGAACCTTCTACGATATTAGGAGCCGAAGTCACCTCGTTGTCTTTGTAATTAATCTTGGTAGAAAAGAATTATAAGACTTCATATACATGACAACCAACATTAACTTGAACAACTAAACTTAAGATTCATGATCCATACCTCGTCGGCAGGATCATATTGCGGGTCGAGATCCTCTGAAGTCTTTTTAATTTTTATATTCGGAAAAGGATCTGATGGACCGTGAAAGGAGCCTAAACTGTTGGAGTCATTAAACTTCATATTGACTTCTTTATTGTTACTACCGTCAATAGTCTTCTTAGGGTTTTCCATGCTAGTACTAATAAGACAAAAAAATATAATGAATGGCATATTAACTCTACATGAAGTGTTGCATGAAAAAAAAGATGGAAGCATTCTAGGGTTTAATAAGGCATTATAGGGTTTAAGGCGACTGACCAAGGTGACTGACCACGTTCCATTCTAGGGTTTGAGGCGACTGACCAAGGCATTAGCTAGGCATGTGTATTGCTTATATCAAAAGCCGAAAAGAACAATTATATCAATAATTAAACAATAACAGTGCACAATTCACAATTCGCATTGATTAAATCAACAATTAAATAATAACCAATGTTTTCAAGTCACCTAGTCGACTACCCACCGACTACGACTAGGACGACTAATCTTCGACTAGGGCAACTAATTGATCCTAGTCGACCCTAGTCGGTCCTCTAATCATCCATGCAATTTTTTATTGCAATGTCTAGTAGACCCTCTACACATCAACATATATAATTATATATTAGGAGTATAGCACACATACCTTTTAGTGTAGCAATTAGCAAACAAAATTCAGAAGCAAAATAATTAAAAAATAGCAACAATTTACCGTTTCAGAACATAACTTTATAATTCAGATAACTTTAGATTTCACTATTTCAGTTTCAGATGACATTAGAGTTCATATTATTCTAGCCTACAATTGCTCTCAAATTATTCTAAAGCCCAAAGATTCTATGTTTGTAACAGATTCAAAAAACTACAACAAATTCTAACAGATTCAACAACAATTCACAATGCACAATTCAATCAATAATTAAACAACATTGCATAGCATAATCGCGTCGCCGGTGAGGAGGGAAATGTTGGTGGGGAGGAGAACGGGTGGGGAGGGAGGGGGCGCTGAGGAGGTCTGGTGGGAGGGGGACTCGGTGGGGGGAGGCGGGGGTGGGGGGGGGAGGGGGTGCTCGATATGAGGCCGCATGGAGGGGAGCTCGACCATCGTCCATGGAGGGGGCTCAGGTGAGCCCGGGTAAGAGGGGAGGGCTCGAGTGATGCCGGGTGGAGGCCGCTGTGGAGGAGGGTGAGAGGGAGACGATCTTACTTGGCTTTGAGGAGGGAGAGAGGGCGGCGGTGAGTGCGGGCGCGGCGGTGGGCGAGGGCAATGCTCGTCGTACCTGGACAGAAAGGAAGGAAGCGGCAAGGGCGAAGCTCGGTGGCGAGATCGAAGCTAGGCGACGAAGGCGAAGCTCGGCGGCGAGGGCGGCGAAGACTTGGCGGCAAACATAATTTTGGCAGCCTGACGGTGTCTAAGTGATTTCGCTCGGGTTAGGTTCTTCCAACGCAGCCGAGGGCTATATATAGACGCCTATTTTCTCAGGCGGTTATTAAGTACCAACCGCCTGAGAAGAGGATTATCTCAGGCGTTTATTAATTAGTACTCGCCTGTGAAGATGTATTTATCTCAGGCGGTTGGTAAGCAATATCCGCCTGAAATAAAGACTTTTCTCAAGTGGTTTTTCAGTACCAACCGTCTAAAACGATCTTTATGTAGGCTTAATTAATATTATTGATTAAATGTGGGGTTTTTTAAAAGCCCAAATTCCACTTTCTTGTAATATGCTTGAGTATTAAAGGTTGCCATTAAATTTCACTTGGGAAAACCTTTGAAATTAGTCAGAACATAAAAAACAAATAACATTGGATATTTGTCATTTTTCTATCTTGATCAATATAATGATTTTTTCATTTAGTTTTCAATGGAACTTTGTAGTTATCATACCAACCTCTATGAATTTTTTCAGATTTTTTTAATTTTTTTCGAATCAATGTGTGTTCAAAAATTGATGAATGCCTTATATGTATATTAGCATTTGATTAGAATGATGGTTAATTGGACTTTTGATATGTTGGAATGCTTTAAAAAATTAACAAAATTAATACATGTTTAATAAGACAAATATGTTCATACAAACCAATTTCAGTGAAGGGTCCCTTTTTTAGGAGATAAAGAAATGTGAATAATATGTGAGTATAAATTAATTTGATATTTACCAAAACATTACAAAATTAGCTATACAAGTTTCAAAATATTTAGTCCAGGATGTAGATATTAATTTTTGAAAAATATAGAATAAAGAATCTTCAAATTTGGACTCAACATGCAGAATCTATACTTGTTTGAGTATTTATATTGGAATCTAAATAAAAAATAAGCAAGGGAAAAGAAAACTGAAAAACATGCTCTGGCCATTATCACATGTAGTTGTTTAGGAAAAACCGCTTGTGCATCTGTTAAAAACTGACTGAAAAAAAATTTACCGAGTCTAGGCTTTATTAATATTCTTGTTTGAAATGTGGGGCTTTTTAAAAGCCCAAATTCCACTTTCTTGTAATATGCTTGAGTATTAAAGGTTACCATTAAATTTCACTTGGGAAAACCTTTGAAATTGGTCAGAACTTAAAAAACAAATAACACTGTTCATTTTTTCATTTTTCTATCTTGATGAATATAATGATTTTTTCATTTAGTTTTTCAATGGAACTTTGTAGTCATCATACCAACCTCTATGATTTTTTTTCAGGTTTTCTAATATTTTTTGAATCAATGTGTGTTCAAAATTTTATGAATGTCTCATATGTATATGAGCATTTGATTAGAAAGATTGATAATTTGAATTTGACATGTTGGAATGGTTTAAAAAAATTATCAAAATTCATACATGTTTTATAAGACAAATATGTCCATACAAACCAATTTCAATGAAAGGTCCATTTTTTTAGGAGATACAAAAATGTGAATAATATGTGAATATAAATTAACTTGATATTTACCAAAACATTACAATGTTAGCTATACAAGTTTTAAAATATTTGGTCCAGGTGGTAGATATTAATTTATGAAAAATATGGAAGAAAGAATCATCGAATTTGGACTCAATTTGCAGAATCTATACATGTTTGAGTATTTATATTGGAATCTAAATAAATATTAAGCAAGTGAAAAGAAAACTGAAGAACATGCGGTTGCCATTATCACATGCAGTTGTTTAGGAAAAACCGTATGTGCAACTGTTAAAAACCGCCTGAAAAAAAACTGTCTGAACTTAATTAATTTTTCACAGTTGGTTTTTTCGTTAAAACCCGCATGTGAAAAAGGACGCCTATGAAATTTAACCCAAGATATCTTTCATCGACATCGCCAAGCTGCCAAAATTTTCCACCGTGCGCAGGTCAGTCCTGTATTCATCAGTTGATCAAGCTTTGAACAGAGAAAATGTTAGTAGAAGAGACTTCTTCATTGTCATATTTTCAATTTGTTGTCCCGTTTTCAGTTTCGTTTAGTTGAGTTTGTAGGCCTCCAGGTCCTCCCCCCTCCCCCCTCCACTTGAGACTTGTAGTAGATTTGAAGGATTAAAGGTTGAAAGATGTAGTTGAGTCTCCCCATGAGCTCACTATGAATTTTGTAGAAAAAGAAGTAGATTTGAAGGATTAAAGGTTGAAGATGAATACAAGCACATCATGTGTTCGATGAAATGTTTCAATGAATAAGTCTAACTTCAAAAATCCATTATGGCCACTAGGAAGCTGAGAAAATTATGAAACAATTTTCCTTGGAACCATTATGAACATACCTACATGATACCAATATTCAGTCATATGATACAGGCTGGTTATGTCTCTGTAAATTCATTTTATAGAAGACCTTTAGGGGATATTTGTGGCCAATTTTTGTAAATCTTACAAAAATTCTGTTATTGAAGCATGGACCGTCGAGCGTGGATGTATAACATGCCAAGACCCAATCCTATCTACACTCATAATGTTGCAAATTTTATTGAGGCATCCAAGAGACATGCGAAGTTGCAAAAGATAGATGACATATTATTTCATGTATCGACTGCGAAAATAAGATTGCTTGGATAGATACTATAATAATCCAATCTCATTCGGTGAAAAGAGGTTTCATAAAAATGATATGGACAGAGCATGGTGAGTTAGTTACACATGAAGTGGATAAAGATGATGAGAGAGGTTCAGATGACGATAATTTTCATATCGATGATGGTAGTGACAATCAAGATGGTGATGATGATGATGAGTTTGATTGTGAGGAGATGCTTCGTCACATTGAACCACATGTATTGACTTCTATGGGAGCAAGTAAAGATTTAAGTAAAATGGAGACATTGCAGAATGCGGCGATGGAGCTTTTATATGATGAATCAAATGGTTCTGATAAAGAGTTTACTACATTGCGTGCAGTTCTAGAACTGCTAAAGTTGACAGCCACACACGGATTGTCAAATTGTAGTTTCTCTGATCTTTTCAATCTTTTGGTAGAAATTCTTCCAAATCAAAATAAATTGTCAAGAAGCACTTATAAAGCGAAGAAACTTCTTTGCCTGATGACACTAGGCGTGACAAAAATACACGCTTAAGTGAACCATTGTATTTTGTATTGCAAAGAGCATGAGCTTACAACTAAATGCCCCATTTGTGGTGTCAGTAGATACAAGAAGGACTACAGCCAGTATGTTACCAACATGAAAAAGTCTCACAAGAATAAGAAGTTTATTATTGGCCCTGAAGGTGATGATGACGATACTTCCGACGATGCAGACGAGAAGCATAAGAGAAAAATTACTGCCTTTATGATGTGGTACCTTCTAGTAATTGATCGCTTGAAGCGTTTGTTCTCGAACCCTAGGGAGGCTGAACTTATGCGTTGAAATTCCGAGCAGCGCAAGAAGAATGAAAAACATATTCGACACCCTGGTGATGCAACATAGTGAAAAAAAATTTATATTCAGTATCCAGAATTCGCAAAGAAAATCAGAAAATGTAAGGTTTGCCTTGGGTACAAACGGAACTAATATGTTTGGTGAAAAAAGGAGAATACACAACACATGGCCTGTAGTCTTAACGATGTACAACCTACTGACATGGTTGTGTCACAAAAGGAAATATATGTTGTTATCTGTTCTTATCCAAGGTCTGAAATAACCCGGCATCGAAATTGATGTGTTCTTGGAACCTTTAATGGAAGATATGGCGAAATTGTGGAATGAAGGGGTATGTACATGGGATGAGTACAATCGGAAGTATTTCACGCTAAGAGCAATGATATTTGTTATAGTGTATGATTATCACATACTATTTACATGATCGAGACAATTGAAAGGGAAGAAATATTATGTAAGGTGCGTGGATAGAACTGGATTTCTATTCCTCACTTCATCCAAAAAGACGGTGTACATAAGACACCGGCGCTTCTTGACAGATACACAAAAGTGTAGGAAGATGAAAGAACAATTTGATAACAAAATCGAAAAAGATACTGCACCAAAACCTTACAGTGGAAAACTCGTGTTCAAAATGGTCAAGAACATTCATATTAGTTTCGGTAAGGGCAAAAAATGTAAAGGAACAAAGAGAAAGAAAAGTACATCTTCAGCTAATACAACTGACATGGCTTTCAGGAAACAATCAAATTTTTTTTTAAGTATCTTCCGTATTGGAAGAATCTGGGATTTTGCTATTGTGACAGCCCGAAATTTCAAACCAGTTAAAAACCACTCCGAATTAAAATTTTTGAACAAATCTTAAACAAACATTATTCGATAATAAAAATCAAGGTGAATGAGTGTGCAAATGCAAATTCATACACCTTTAAAATGAATTAGACTACAAAATAAATCTAAAGTAACCAAAAACAATTATGAAAGCATAAACATAATTGAGATGCGTTTATATTAATCCACCCATATTTAAATTGGAGAACGAAGGAGAACACTCTATGGACTAAATACTATAGAGTCTTAAGTTGTTCCAACCATAAGATGAGAACCAATAAAACATGAACTCAGATTGCAAACCTAAAATTCAAATAACTAAAATAGAAAGTAATTGAATAGATGAGAGTTACACATGCATATACAAGGGTGTGTGTACCCAATAAATAAAACAAAATAAAATAAAAACAAATAAAACCGAATATAAATATATAACCAGAAAAGGGGGGCCACAAAATATTTAAATATAACTAATTCTAAAAAGAGTAATCGTCCACTTAAAACCCAATTCGGATTCGAACTGGAGTTTAGATTCAAATAGTGAGAAAGGAAATTAGAAAATTCAGGGAAATAAAATAAAATGGAAGAAAGAATTAAGAAAAAGAGGAAAACACAAAAAACCCAGCCGGCCCAGCTCCCTTCTTTTTCTCCATCGCGCGGCCCAATTTCTCCCCCACTGGGCGCGGCCCTATCTCCCTCTGCTCCGCCCGCTCCATCCTCCTACCTAGTGTGGCCTGCCTTCTCCCCTCCTTTTCCCTGTGGCGCGCAGCCTAGCCCAACCCGATGCTACACAGCCTTCATCCTCCTCCCGCTTCCTCTTCAAGGCCGACCGCTGCTCTGCATTTCCTGGGACAGGACGCCACTCGGGTGCCGCCTTCCGTGCCAGCTCCGCCGCCCTTGTCAATCAGTCACCACCCTCGACGCCCACGAGATCATTACCCCAGTGATCGGATCGAACGCTACTCGACGCCTCATCCAATCACCATGGTAAGAGCCAGCTCAGCCTGCAATTCCGACGATGGGACTCCTCCCCGTTGCGTCGTTCCGCGGTAGTCCTTGCGCAACGTCTCCTCCACCTTTTCACCTTCTCGTCACGTGTGCCGCCGCCTTAGTCACCGCGTGCCAGCTACCTTCACCCGAGGGCCAGCACCGCGCCCATCGAACGGCATGCGCGCGCAGCCACGCCACCGCCTCGGGCACCTATAAAATGGCTCCCTCCCCTTCATTATCGGGCACAACATCTTCGCCACACCTCCCTCCTTCTCCCTGATAGTCGAACACCCCTCACCGAGGCTCACTTGCCTCCAATTCAGACGAACATCGTCGGCCCCTGTTTTCTTCCCAAACTCCGGCTGCCGTCCCCGTTCCATCACCGGTGAGAATCCGTCTTCCAATTATTTTCTCGGTTGTCTTCTGCATCTTTCATGCAAGCTATAACACGTCTTCCTTTGTGGTTTAGTGCTCCCTAGCACGGATGTGGGATCAACCCTAGCCGCGTCGCCGCCCACCATAGTAGTGCACTGCGGTCGTTCCCCTAGGCAACCTTTCCGGCATGCTCGTATTGCTAAACATCTTCGGCATGATTCGTAGAATGTGTAAATGCCCTTAGAATGAAGAGTAAGCCACTACACGGGTAGTCTTCCCGAGCGCCGCCGTCCCATGCCGCTAGCGCACGTTGCCAGCGGCCGAGGAGCATTCCCTGACTCGGCCGAGCATGCTGCCACATTCAATGTACCCTGGAACAAATCCAAGACACACTAATTCCATGAGGATTCACGCGCACAGGTAGATCGCCTGCGCGCCGCCAAACTCGCCTGCACAGCACGCCGTCAGCCGCCACTGATGCTACCCGAGCCCAGCCAATCCGCCCGACAGGTTCCTCGCACCATCTGGCACCTGCCTAGCTCGTAAATCGGATGAGAACCATGCGGGCACAATAGCTCTGACAAACTCCCTGGTCTACCGCCATTCTTCGCGCTGCAGCTTGCCGCCGGCCGCCGTGGGCGTGTGCCTGGCCCGGCCGAGCCTGCCGAGCGCTTGTATAGGCCCCCGCGCATCCGCTGTAGACGGTGGATTAGCCCCGCCCAATAGTCGGTGAGCCCCCTGGCCGCTTGCCACCACCTTCTGGTCGGGCCAGCAGTCTCGCGTGGTCGCCACCCTGGCAGCCACGCTGTCTCCACGTGCGCACGTGGCCGCTGAGTCAGAGCCCAGTCAGCGCCACCTTAGGGCCACGCACGCACCACCACCCCTGTCCCCATTGGCTGTCCCGACCCATGTAGACCACTCACCATGCGGCCCGTAGACCAAGCTTTGGTCCATAGAGCAGTCCTCCCTGCGCCACTGCCAGGAAGGCCCCACACAACATCCCCTTCAAGATAGCTAAACTGCTAAGTACACACACATGCTCACATGATTAGAAAACCCCCAACCTGTAAGCCTCTCATGGCTTACATCCATAAACATGAACACCAAGTACATTTAACTTAAAAACATTACTCCCTCCGTCCCAAAATACTACTTGTCCCTTTTGATGGAGTGAGTATCTCCATCCCAAATACTTGTCGCTTTGGATGGAGGGAGTATATTACAAACACAAGAAAAGATAAACTACAACTAAGACCATGAAACGAAAAACTACAACTAAAAACATGAAACGAAAAACTACAACTAAAAACATGAAAAGAAAACACCTAAATACTACTCTACTCAGCCTCCACCTCCTCCTCCTCGGATGGGTCCTCAGGCTCCTGACCCTCCTCTAGCGCCTCGGGCTTCGGCGGCAAAAGGTGACCCAGTCTCAAGGCCACCACCACGACGAGGTTGCGATGACCCGCGATGCCGAGCTAGGCCGCCATAGTCTCCTAGAGGGAGTCAAGACGAGAGGCCACGTGCGAGAGGCCGAAGACTTAGTGGCCCGTGGTGTCCATTCTAGTACTTTGTGGAAGGGTACCGAGCCCAAGGCATTCCATGGAGTGATATGTATCCGTAAATACATCTCGGGCCATGTTGAACAGGAGGGTATCCTTAACGCGCGGTGGCGAGGGGGGTCCAGCCGCGGCCGCTTACCGGCGGTCGGGTCCCTCGGCAGGCTCAGTGACAGAGGGTTGCTCGAGCTCGAAAGCATTTGTTGTATACTAGCCGCGGCTAGGTTTTGTGGAGAGAAGAGAGGATGTTGGAACGGTTGTGCGGAAGAGACTATAGCGCGGGTGACCATCTTATACTCCCTCCGTCCCAAGTAAATATCTTCACAGGCGGTTGGTACTTAATAACCTTCTGAGAAGATTTTTATCTCAGGCGGGTATTACTTACCAACCGTCTAAGATAATGTCCGATACTGTTCTTCAGTTTCCTTATCCCTTGCTTCTTTTTATTTAGATTCCAATATAAATACTCAAACATGTATAGATTCTGCAAATTGTGTCCAAATTAGATGATTCTTTCTTCTACATTTGTGTAAAATTAACATCTACCACTTGAACAGAATATTTAAAACATGTATAGCTAACATTGTAATGTTTTGGTAAATATAAAATTAATTTCTACTCACATATTATTCACATTTGTGTATCTCGTAAAAAAAAGATCCTTCACTCAAATTTGTTTGTATGAACATATTTGTATCATTTATACATGTATGAATTTTGTTAATTTTTTTTAAAAGCATTCCAACATGTCAAACTTCAAATTATCCATCATTCTAACTAAATGCTCATATACATATGAGGCATTCATCAAATTATGAACACACATTGATTCAAAAAAATTTAAAAAAATCTGAAAAACTTCACAGAGGTTGGTATGATGAGTAAAAATTTCCACTGAAAAAATAAATGAAAAACGCATTATATTCATCAAGATAGAAAAATGAAAAATATCATTTGTTGTATGTTTTTTATGTTCTGACCGATTTCAAATGATTTATGAAGTGAAATTTAATGGTAACCTTTACTTATCAATAATATTACAAGAAAGTGGAATTTCGCCTTTTTAAAGGACCCACATTTAATCAAGAATATTAATTAAGAAGAAGTAAATATCTTCACAGGCGGTTGGTACTTAATAACCTTCTGAGAAGATGTTTATCTCAGTCGGGTATTACTTACCAACCGTCTGAGATAATGCCCAATACTGTTCTTCAGTTTCCTTATCCCTTGCTTCTTTTTTATTTAGATTCCAATATAAATACTCAAATATGTTTAGATTCTGCAAATTGTGTCCAAATTATATGATTCTTTCTTCTACATTTGTATAAAATTAACATCTACCACCTGAACAAAAAATTTTAAAACTTGTATAGCTGACATTGTAATGTTTTTGGTAAATATAAAATTAATTTCTACTCACATATTATTCACATTTGTGTATCTCGTAAAAAAAAAGATCCTTCACTCAAATTTGTTTGTATGAACATATTTGTATCATTTATACATGTATGAATTTTGTTAATTTATTTAAAAGCATTCCAAATTGTCAAACTTCAAATTATCCATCATTCTAACTAAATGATCATATATACATATGAGGCATTCATCAAATTATGAACACACATTGATTCAACAAAATTTAAAAACATCTGAAAAAATTCATAGAGGTTGGTATGATGAGTAAAAATGTCCACTGAAAAAATAAATGAAAAAGGCATTATATTCATCAAGATTGAAAAATGAAAAATATCATTTGTTGTATGTTTTTTATGTTCTGACCAATTTCAAAAGATTTATGAAGTGAAATTTAATGGTAACATTTACTTATCAATAATATTACAAGAAAGTGGAATTTTGCCTTTTTAAAGGACCCACATTTAATCAAGAATATTAAGTAAGAAGAAGTAAATATCTTCACATGCGGTTGGTACTTAATAACCTTCCGAAAAGATGTTTACCTTTGACGGGTATTACTTACCAACCGCCTGAGATAATCTTCTTCTCAGACGAGTATGAATTACCAACCGCCTAAGATAATTACCTTATGATACCCGAGTCTGAGGAATATGATGAACACACTACACATTCATTCATTCAAACAGTTGAAGAACACACAAGATACTCATTCATTAACAATATTCAATCACACATCTCATGAAAGAACACAAGATACACAAGTAATATTCAGTCACATAGATGAACAAAGATAGATTTCATTCATTAACAATATTTACAAAACAGAAGCAACTAAAAACAACAAAGAAAAACTAACTAAATTCTACTCCTACTCCTACTCCTCTTCCTCCTCCTCGTCCTCCGGCGCCGGTGCAATAGGGGCCGGTTGCACCGGCTGCACCGGCTGCACTGGCGGTGCAACCCCGAGGTTGCTAGCCGTCGCCTCCACCAGCGTTCTGCGGCCCTCGGGGCCAAGAACCTAGGCCATCGTCGCGAACAGAATGTCGAGACGATCAGCCACCCCCATGAGGACGTAGAGGTAGTGGCCGATGGTACCCATTCCAGTATACTCTGGAAGGGTACCCAGCCCCAAGGCACTCATGGCGCGAGACATATTGTTGTACGCCTCTCGCGCCATGAGGAGGCACTGCTGGTTGTTGAACCTCTCGGGGAGCTGCAACATAGTTTCTTGCGAGGTGGCTCCTTCGGAGGGCTTGGCGGCAGAAGGTCGGCCATTGTGGTGTTGGGTCGTCGGAGCGGAGGAAAACGAAGAAAAGAAGAGGATTCAAAGTGAGCGACGTGCTTGTGGAGAACTAATGGGTGATAGCCCGTCTTTAAGGCCGCGCGGATTGGAAGATGGAGCAGTTGGTTTACCGCGCATTGAAAGGTCGCACCTCGAGGAAAAGAAAGGTCGCGCACGGTCGTCGACACGTCTTCACAGGAGGTTGGTGAGGGGTCTTTATGTAGGCGTTCATCAAATTATGAACACACATTGATTCAAAAAAATTTAAAAAAACCTAAAAAAATTCATAGAAGTTGGTATGATGAGTAAAAATGTCCCTTGAAAAAATAAATGAAAAAGCATTATATTCATCAAGGTAGAAAAATGAAAAATAGTATTTGTTGTATGTTTTTTATGTTCTGACCAATTTCAAATGATTTATGAAGTGAAATTTAATGGTAACCTTTACATATCAATAATATTACAAGAAAGTAGAATTTTGCCTTTTAAAGGACCCACATTTAATCAAGAATATTAATTAAGAAGAAGTAAATATCTTCATAGACTGTTGGTACTTAATAACCGCCTGAGAAGATGTTTATCTCAGTCGGGTATTACTTACCAACCGTCTGAGATAATGCCCCATACTGTTCTTCAGTTTCCTTATCCCTTGCATATTTTTTATTTAGATTCCAATATAAATACTCAAACATGTTTAGATTCTGTAAATTGTGTCCAAATTATATGATTATTTCTTCTACATTTGTATAAAATTAACATCTACCACCTGAACAAAAAAATTTAAAACATGTATAGCTGACATTGTAATGTTTTGGTAAATATCAAATTAATTTCTACTCACACATTATTCACATTTGTGTATCTCGTAAAAAAAAGATCCTTCACTCAAATTTGTTTGTATGAACATATTTGTATCATTTATACATGTATGAATTTTGTTAATTTTTTTTAAAAGCATTCCAACATGTCAAACTTCATATTATCCATCATTATAACTAAATGCTCATATACATATGTGGCATTCATCAAATTATGAACACGCATTGATTCAAAAAAATTTAAAAAAATTTGAAAAAATTTATAGAGGTTGGTATGATGAGTAAAAATGTCCACTGAAAAAATAAATGAAAATGCATTATATTCATCAAGATAGAAAAATGAAAAATATCATTTGTTGTATGTTTTTTATGTTCTGACCTATTTCAAATGATTTATGAAGTGAAATTTAATGGTAACCTTTACTTATCAATAATATTACAAGAAAGTGGAATTTTGCCTTTTTAAAGGACCCACATTTAATCAAGAATATTAGTTAAGAAGAAGTAAATATCTTCACTGGCGGTTGGTACTTAATAACCTTCTGAGAAGATGTTTATCTCACTCGGGTATTACTTACCAACCGTCTGAGATAATGCCCAATACTGTTCTTCAGTTTCCTTATCCCTTGCTTCTTTTTTATATAGATTCTAATATAAATACTCAAATATGTTTAGATTCTGCAAATTGTGTCCAAATTATATGATTCTTTCTTCTACATTTGTATAAAATTAACATCTACCACCTGAACAAAAAATTTTAAAACTTGTATAGCTGACATTGTAATGTTTTTGGTAAATATAAAATTAATTTCTACTCACATATTATTCACATTTGTGTATCTCGTAAAAAAAAAGTTCCTTCACTCAAATTTGTTTGTATGAACATATTTGTATCATTTATACATGTATGAATTTTGTTAATTTATTTAAAAGCATTCCAACATGTCAAACTTCAAATTATCCATCATTCTAACTAAATGATCATATATACATATGAGGCATTCATCAAATTATGAACACACATTGATTCAACAAAATTTAAAAACATCTGAAAAAATTCATAGAGGTTGGTATGATGATTAAAAATGTCCACTGAAAAAATAAATGAAAAAGGCATTATATTCATCAAGATAGAAAAATGAAAAATATCATTTGTTGTATGTTTTTTATGTTGTGACCAATTTCAAAAGATTTATGAAGTGAAATTTAATGGTAACCTTTACTTATCAATAATATTATAAGAAAGTGGAATTTTGCCTTTTTAAAGGACCCACATTTAATCAAGAATATTAAGTAAGAAGAAGTAAATATCTTCACATGCGGTTGGTACTTAATAACCTTCTGAAAAGATGTTTACCTTTGACGGGTATTACTTACCAACCGCCTGAGATAATCTTCTTCTCAGACGAGTATGAATTACCAACCGCCTAAGATAATTACCTTATGATACCCGAGTCTGAGGAACATGATGAACACACTACACATTCATTCATTCAAACAGTTGAAGAACACACAAGATACTCATTCATTAACAATATTCAATCACACATCTCATCAAAGAACACAAGATACACAAGTAATATTCAGTCACATAGATGAACAAAGATAGATTTCATTCATTAACAATATTTACAAAACAGAAGCAACTAAAAACAACAAAGCAAAACTAACTAAATTCTACTCCTACTCCTACTCCTCTTCCTCCTCCTCGTCCTCCGGCGCCAGTGCAATAGGGGCTGGTTGCACCGGCTGCACCGGCTACACCGGCGGTGCAACCCCGAGGTTGCTAGCCGTCGCCTCCACCAGCGTTCTGCGGCCCTCGGGGCCAAGAACCTGAGCCATCGTCGCGAACAAAATGTCGAGACGATCAGCCACCCCCATGAGGACGTAGAGGTAGTGGCCGATGTTACCCATTCCAGTATACTCTGGAAGGGTACCCAGCCCCAAGGCACTCATGGCGCGAGACATATTGTTGTACGCCTCTCGCGCCATGAGGAGGCGCTGCTGTGTGTTGAACCTCTCGGGTGAGCTGCAACATAGTTTCTTGTGAGGTGGCTCCTTCGGAGGGCTTGGCGGCAGAAGGTCGGCCATTGTGGTGTTGGGTCGTCGGAGCGGAGGAAGACGAAGAAAAGAAGAGGATTCAAAGTGAGCGACGTGCTTGTGGAGAACTAATGGGTGATAGCCTGTCTTTAAGGCCGCGCGGATTGGAAGATGGAGCAGTTGGTTTACCGCGCATTGAAAGGTCGCGCCTCGGGGAAAATAAAGGTCGCGCACGGTCGTCGACACGTCTTCACAGGAGGTTGGTGAGGGGTCTTTATGTAGGCGTTCATCAAATTATGAACACACATTGATTCAAAAAAATTTAAAAAAATCTAAAAAAATTCATAGAGGTTGGTATGATGAGTAAAAATGTCCCTTGAAAAAATAAATGAAAAAGCATTATATTCATCAAGGTAGAAAAATGAAAAATAGTATTTGTTGTATGTTTTTTATGTTCTGACCAATTTCAAATGATTTATGAAGTGAAATTTAATGGTAACCTTTACATATCAATAATATTACAAGAAAGTAGAATTTTGCCTTTTTAAAGGACCCACATTTAATCAAGAATATTAATTAAGAAGAAGTAAATATCTTCATAGACTGTTGGTACTTAATAACCGCCTGAGAAGATGTTTATCTCAGTCGGGTATTACATACCAACCGTCTGAGATAATGCCCGATACTGTTCTTCAGTTTCCTTATCCCTTGCATCTTTTTTATTTAGATTCCAATATAAATACTCAAACATGTTTAGATTCTGTAAATTGTGTCCAAATTATATGATTATTTCTTCTACATTTGTATAAAATTAACATCTACCACCTGAACAAAAAAATTTAAAACATGTATAGCTGACATTGTAATGTTTTGGTAAATATCAAATTAATTTCTACTCACACATTATTCACATTTGTGTATCTCGTAAAAAAAAGATCCTTCACTCAAATTTGTTTGTATGAACATATTTGTATCATTTATACATGTATGAATTTTGTTAATTTTTTTTAAAAGCATTCCAACATGTCAAACTTCATATTATCCATCATTATAACTAAATGCTCATATACATATGAGGCATTCATCAAATTATGAACACACATTGATTCAAAAAAATTTAAAAAAATTTGAAAAAATTCATAGAGGTTGGTATGATGAGTAAAAATGTCTACTGAAAAATAAATGAAAAGGCATTATATTCATCAAGATAGAAAAATGAAAAATATCATTTGTTGTATGTTTTTTATGTTCTAACCGATTTCAAATGATTTATGAAGTGAAATTTAATGGTAACCTTTACTTATGAGTAATATTACAAGAAAGTGGAATTTTGCCTTTTTAAAGGACCCACATTTAATCAAGAATATTAATTAAGAAGAAGTAAATATCTTCACAGGCGGTTGGTACTTAATAACCTTCTGAAAAGATGTTTATCTCAGTCAGGTATTACTTACCAACCGTCTGAGATAATGCCAAATACTGTTCTTCAGTTTCCTTATCCCTTGCTTCTTTTTTATTTAGATTCCAATATAAATACTCAAATATGTTTAGATTCTGCAAATTGTGTCCAAATTATATGATTCTTTCTTCTACATTTGTATAAAATTAACATCTACCACCTGAACAAAAAATTTAAAAACTTGTATAGCTGACATTGTAATGTTTTTGGTAAATATAAAATTAATTTCTACTCACATATTATTCACATTTGTGTATCTCGTAAAAAAAGATCCTTCACTCAAATTTGTTTGTATGAACATATTTGTATCATTTATACATGTATGAATTTTGTTAATTTATTTAAAAGCATTCCAACATGTCAAACTTCAAATTATCCATCATTCTAACTAAATGATCATATATACATATGAGGCATTCATCAAATTATGAACACACATTGATTCAACAAAATTTAAAAACATCTGAAAAAATTCATAGAGGTTGGTATGATGAGTAAAAATGTCCACTAAAAAAATAAATTAAAAAAGCATTATATTCATCAAGGTAGAAAAATGAAAAATTGCATTTTTCATATGTTTTTTATGTTCTGGCCAATTTCAAATGATTTATGAAGTGAAATTTAATGGTAACCTTTACATATCAATAATATTACAAGAAGTGGAATTTTTCCTTTTTAAAGGACCCACATTTAATCAAGAATATTAAGTAAGAAGAAGTAAATATCTTCACATGCGGTTGGTACTTAATAACCTTCTGAAAAGATGTTTACCTTTGACGGGTATTACTTACCAACCGCCTGAGATAATCTTCTTCTCAGACGAGTATGAATTACCAACCGCCTAAGATAATTACCTTATGATACCCGAGTCTGAGGAACACGATGAACACACTACACATTCATTCATTCAAACAGTTGAAGAACACACAAGATACTCATTCATTAACAATATTCAATCACACATCTCATCAAAGAACACAAGATACACAAGTAATATTCAGTCACATAGATGAACAAAGATAGATTTCATTCATTAACAATATTTACAAAACAGAAGCAACTAAAAACAACAAAGAAAAACTAACTAAATTCTACTCCTACTCCTACTCCTCTTCCTCCTCCTCGTCCTCCGGCGCCGGTGCAATAGGGGCCGGTTGCACCGGCTGCACCGGCTGCACCGGTGGTGCAACCCCGAGGTTGCTAGCCGTCGCCTCCACCAGCGTTCTGCGGCCCTCGGGGCCAAGAACCTGGGCCATCGTCGCGAACAGAATGTCGAGACGATCAGCCACCCCCATGAGGACGTAGATGTAGTGGCCGATGGTACCCATTCCAGTATACTCTGGAAGGGTACCCAGCCCCAAGGCACTCATGGCGCGAGACATATTGTTGTACGCCTCTCGCGCCATGAGGAGGCGCTGCTGGGTGTTGAACCTCTCGGGGGAGCTGCAACATAGTTTCTTGCGAGGTGGCTCCTTCGGAGGGCTTGGCGGCAGAAGGTCGGCCATTGTGGTGTTGGGTCGTCGGAGCGGAGGAAGACGAAGAAAAGAAGAGGATTCAAAGTGAGCGACGTGCTTGTGGAGAACTAATGGGTGATAGCCCGTCTTAAGGCCGCGCGCATTGGAAGATGGAGCAGTTGGTTTACCGCGCATTGAAAGGTCGCGCCTCGGGGAAAAGAAAGGTCGCGCACGGTCGTCCACACGTCTTCACAGGAGGTTGGTGAGGGGTCTTTATGTAGGCGTTCATCAAATTATGAACACACATTGATTCAAAAAAATTTAAAAAAATCTAAAAAAATTCATAGAGGTTGGTATGATGAGTAAAAATGTCCCTTGAAAAAATAAATGAAAAAGCATTATATTCATCAAGGTAGGAAAATGAAAAATAGTATTTGTTGTATGTTTTTTATGTTCTGACCAATTTCAAATGATTTATGAAGTGAAATTTAATGGTAACCTTTACATATCAATAATATTACAAGAAAGTAGAATTTTGCCTTTTTAAAGGACCCACATTTAATCAAGAATATTAATTAAGAAGAAGTAAATATCTTCATAGACTGTTGGTACTTAATAACCGCCTGAGAAGATGTTTATCTCAGTCGGGTATTACTTACCAACCGTCTGAGATAATGTCCGATACTGTTCTTCAGTTTTGTTATCCCTTGCATCTTTTTTATTTAGATTCCAATATAAATACTCAAATATGTTTAGATTCTGCAAATTGTGTCCAAATTATATGATTCTTTCTTCTACATTTGTATAAAATTAACATCTACCACCTGAACAAAAAATTTTAAAACTTGTATAGCTGACATTGTAATGTTTTTGGTAAATATAAAATTAATTTCTACTCACATATTATTCACATTTGTGTATCTCGTAAAAAAAAAAGATCCTTCACTCAAATTTGTTTGTATGAACGTATTTGTATCATTTATACATGTATGAATTTTGTTAATTTATTTAAAAGCATTCCAACATGTCAAACTTCAAATTATCCATCATTCTAACTAAATGATCATATATACATATGAGGCATTCATCAAATTATGAACACACATTGATTCAAAAAATTTTAAAAAAATCTGAAAAAATTCATAGAGGTTAGTATGATGAGTAAAAATGTCCACTAAAAAAATAAATTAAAAAAGCATTATATTCATCAAGGTAGAAAAATGAAAAATTGCATTTTTCATATGTGTTTTATGTTCTGGCCAATTTCAAATGATTTATGAAGTGAAATTTAATGGTAACCTTTACATATCAATAATATTACAAGAAGTGGAATTTTTCCTTTTTAAAGGACCCACATTTAATCAAGAATTTTAAGTAAGAAGAAGTAAATATCTTCACGGGCAGTTTGTACTTAATAACCTTCTGAGAAGATGTTTATCTTTGACGGGTATTACTTACCAACCGCCTGAGATAATCTTCTTCTCGGACGAGTTTGAATTACCAACCGCCTAAGATAATTACCTTATGATACTCGAGTCTGAGGAACACGATGAACACACTACACATTCATTATTCACACAGTTGAAGAACACACATGATACTCATTAATTAACAATATTTACAAAACAGAAGCAACTAAAAACAACAAAGAAAAAATAATTAAATCCTACTCCTACTCCTACTCCTCTTCCTCCTCCTCGTCCTCCGGTGCAGGTTGGCAAGTGTTCGCCCTCGTCACTTCCAGGTAGCCAAGTGTCCTCAGACGGTCGGTACTTAAAATCCGCCTGAGAAAATTGGAGTTTATATATACCCTCGGCAGCCAAGTGTTCGCCCTCGTCACTTCCAGGTAGGCCGCCGAGCTTCACCGTCGCCGCCGAGCTTCGCCCTAGTCACTTCCAGGTACGCCCTCGTCGCTGAAGAAGAGTGTCTCTTCTCGCCTGTAGCTACCTCGCCTCGCCTCACCTCACCATCCAAATCCAAGTGCCACACTTTGCGATTCTTGATACTAGAAAAAGGCTGGAGGATTTGCTTTTTGTCCCTTGCTTGATCAGTTATATGTCCGGAGCTAGGTGCCGCCTAGTAAACCTCAAGAACGTGGTCGCCACTCTGAACGAAGCTAGCCTATTTAGAATAAGAAGATAAATTGCCATTGCTGGTGAGCAACTTTAACATGCTTGTCACCCTCGCAATGTATAGGAACCTTTTAGTCAGTCGCCTTAAGCCCTAGAATGCCTTAACAAATCCTAGAATGCTTCCATCTTTTTCTTCATGCAACACTTCATGTAGAGTTAATATGTCATTTATTAGATTTTTTTGTCTTATTAGTTCTAGCATGGAAAGCCCTAAGAAGACTGGTCCAGGTAGTAACAATAAAGAAGACAATATGGAGTTTACTGACTCCAGCAGTTCAGGCTCCTATCACAGTCCATCGGATCCTTTTCCGAATATAAAAATTAAAAAGACTTCAGTGGATCTAGACCCAGAATATGATCCTGCCGATGAGGTATGGATCACGAATATTAACTTCAGCAGTTCAAGTTAACATTGGTTGTCAAGTATACGGAGTCTTATAATTTTTTTCTACCTAGATTAATCACGAAGGCAATGAGGTGACATCGGCTCCTAAAACCGCAGAAGGTTCTCCAATGGATGAATCCTCAACTTCACTCAAGCGGAAACGAGGGCAACAAGGTCCCAATAAGGGTCCATTGGATCGCATCATATACATTACAAGGGTCGGTCCAGGTGGGCTTCCCCAAGAACCACTAGATTCAGTTACCAAGTACCATAATGCATGCGGTTTTCTTGTTAGGGGGGTTGTGCCGATCACATCCGAGAATTGGAGGAAATTACCTGAGCAGACCAACAATGAGTTGTGGGAAAGGATAAAGAAACAATTCAAGTTCCCGAAAGGCACATAAGAAGATGTAAAGAAAGCAACATTGGTCTCTTGCGGCAAGAAGTTTCGATGCTGGAAGAGTGAAATGAATGCTTATGTTAAGGCCGATAAGGTCCCTAGCCCAAGGAAGATGGGAAAAATCACACAAGCTCAGTGGCAAGAGTTTGTTCGTCAAAAGAGCACACCTGATGCTAAAGCTCTAAGTGCAACTAGGTCAGAGCTTGCAAAAAAAGAACAAATAGCATCATCGCATGAGGTCTACCGGATATGCCCCCAAAGTCCAGAAATGGAATAAGATATTAGACGAAATTACCAGTAAGGGCAATCCTCACCCATTAGAAGGGTGCGATGAGCAAACTCAACGTTGGGTCTTTGCTCGGCCAGGTTTGACCGGCGAGGGCAAACTTGAAAAGCCCGACTCTCTGAATGAAGTAGAGGATAAAATGAAAGAAGTAATTGAAAAGCAACAGAAGGGTCTCTTCAAGTCGAAGAGGGAGAATGACCAACTTATCGCTATCTTAGGAAACCCTGAACACAGCGGACGGGTTCGAGCGGTCTCTTCTCGAATGTCTTGGCTAGATGGTTTCCCTAAAGATAAAGACACATATAGAAGACGTGAGAAGTTTAAGATACCACTTGATGAAACAATTGCACAAAAGGTCAAAGAAAATATGAAAGAAATAATGGAACAACTTAGACAATCGGGACAATTAGTGGCACCGAGTACAGTGATGGTTCCGGTGCAAAAGGAGCAATTAGTATCTCCAACTGCCTACCCTAGCAGCGTTGGTTCCGTGCCAGGCTCAGGGTCAACCCATAAGTTTCCTGTCGATGATATTGCTAACGACAAATCTTGTCGTCTTCTTGTCCCGATAGGAAGAGCAGGGAACAAAACCAAACAGGTTGCCACTGCTATGGCAAAGCCTGATCGTGACTTCAACGGGAATCCACTTCTGTTATATTATGTTGTGGTGCAAGTTCTTCAGATCATTGATAATGATTATGAAGATTATGAAATAGACCACATCACACCTGAGGGGATCGCATCTTTGGGGCAGACTATCAACCAATTAATCATTTGGCACCAATGTGATATCGTGTTGGACGATGAGCCGATTTCTAGCCCCGTCGCATCTCCAAATACTGCAACTCCATCTTCTAAGGCGAAAGTGCATGAAGATCCACTCCCAGTCCAGGAAGATCCACTCCCCCTATGTCTTAGCAAGGATGATATCCAAGAGCAACAAGTTGGACAACAGCTTCAAGCAATACCAGAGCAAGCTGTTGCTAGTAAAGAGCAACGAGTTGAGCAACAACTTGAAGTAGTACTAGAGCCAACTGCTAGGAGTAAAGAGCAATCAGTTGAACAACAGGTTCAACAACAAGCCAGTGTCCAACTTCCGACGACTACTCATCGATCATCAGTGCCTATCAAAGTTACCTCACACGAAAATATGAAAAATTCATCAGAAGTGTCAAAATATTTGGAAACTATGAAGGAAAATATTATAAAATCGAGTGCATCTCAATCTTCTTATGAGCCATCATTAGGAGATATCGAGGAGTGGGAAGAATACAGTGTCATGTATAATCGGCAGACGGCTTTAGTTAAACCAGGAGTTCCAATATACAAGCTTGAGGATGTTCCTCCTGAATTTAAGAATGGGAAGCCGTTCATGACATCCGTACAACTTAGCAAACAACCTGTCCAGCTCAGAAGAATGCATGAGTGGTACATCCTTGCCAGCACAAAATATGGTTTTAATTGCGTCACATTTCATATTCCAGAAGAAGCATTCTGGAGCACTGGAGTGGATAGACGAGTCATTTTATTTGAAGAGCTGCATGCCCTTTTCCATCGGGGCATGCTCGAAATCAACTTGCTGCTCGTCTGGTGCTTGTAAGTGCTCTAATATTTTGTATTTTCTTTTCTTACTACACGCATACGCATTTCATGAGATTATAACAATTCTGGACTTCTTCAATACGATGCAATACATGGATAATGAGAAGTTGGAGCGCAAAAAAGTATCCTTGACCCTACTAGGATTGCAAAGGTGCTATTCGACGTCCAAGCGGATCAAGACTCAGCACAGTTCAAACACATAAAAAAAAAGATTTTGAAAAAGCAATCACAAAACTTAAGAAGGATAAAAGGACAGAAGTTGCAGCTTACATAGGACATGCGATGTTTAACTTTGTCAGAGACGGCAAGCACCTCATAAAGGCTCCGTACCACTTCGAGTAAGTACGACACATGACATTGAAATAGCAATTATTGGTAATTGTTAACACGTGTGTTTGTATGTTTACAGTAATCACTACATAACGATCTTCATCAAGCCAACGCAGGGAATGGCAACAGTCTTGGACTCGGCCGATTTCTCACCAGATCGTTACAAAGATTTCCTTTCCATTTTGAAATTGTACGTTTATTCAATAATTATAATTTAGGCACATTTAGAATGTGTTGACAAGTTTTATATGACATTTCATGTATTACAACGCTTGGTGGTTTTACGCCAAACTGCTTGGCGGTGAGAGACGTTCCAATACGAATGCATTGGACATTAAAACATATTATGCTTGTCCGAAGCAGCCTGTTGGGAGTGTCTTATGCGGGTATTATGTATGCGAGCATGTTCGGACCGCCGACGTATATAGAGTGAATCGTGAGGATGTAAGTTGTCCTTAATGTCGATACCTTATTTTCTCACTTTTGTGTTTCATTTTCATTGTAACTAGCATAGTTTAATACTTATATTCTCTGCTGTTCAATATTACCAGAAACATTATTTTAATATTTTGATTCCATCTTCAAAATTCAATTGCTCATAGTACAACTGCTCCAAAATACCAAATAAATTCATGTATACTCTCACTTTGATCTATACTTTGAGATTTTTCAACCCAATACATTCTAAACCTTGTTATGTGTTATATTGCAGCACAAGAAGAATTTGAATGAAGAATGGCCGATTTGTAGAAGTATTCCTAGTGGAGGAGCCGACAGGATTGCTGCTGGACTTTGTCAATTCATTCATCACGAAATTTTGCACCAAAGAGGGGAGTTCTTTGATGAGGATGGTGCAGCAGCTGATGTGCCAGGACTTTGCGACTATGCCAATAGAAACAGTTTTTAGTGAAAACTTGTAAACTTTGAGATGAATTGTATCTGTAACTTGTACATATGTATATTGTTTTAGTGAAATTGACTTCTGTGATGATAATATTGTTGACTTTTGTTTTGTGATGATATTATTGATTTTTGTTCTGTGATTATATTGAACTGACCTGGAAATTAGAAATAATAGCAGTAGTACTGTATAGGTTATACCTTATTATAGGCGGTTATTAACCAACGGCTAGGCATGTCTGTGAAAAACAATTATCAAAGACGGCTAGATACACGTAAAGAACCATCTGTGATAACCTAATTATCTCAGGCGGTTACTGTTATGGTAGAAACCGGCTACGGTAAATGGTCTTCACAGAGGAACAATGACATTGAGTTCATTAACATAAAACAATACTACTACAAAACAAGAAAAACAACATCACGAAACAAGAAAACCAACATCACAGACCCTTTCTTCCTCGCGCAGAGGGCGCACACGCGGCGCCGCCGTGGCGGGGCTCGCCGGGCCCGGAGATCTCGCCGTTGGCCTTTGCAGTGCGCCAAGTAACTGATGCGCCACATGAGGTCTATGGAAAAGTTAAAAAGTCGTGGTGCAGGGACGCATGCACAACGTTCCACATGGATACAAGAGAGGGACTGAAATCCCCTACAGTACTGCAGGTGCATTAGAAGTCACTTACATGTGGGTCCCACAAAGCATAGGGCCCACATGTCAGTGACCTCTAATGCACCTGTAGTACTGCAGGGGATTCGGTTCCACAAGAGAGACGGAAGGATCTCTGAGGATCGTCTTCCTTAGTGGTTTAATTACGCCGCATGAGGTCTGCAAAGAGATCAATGCGCAGAAAACAAACCGCTCCCTCGTCTACTCCGCACAGACCATATATAAGACCATCCGCAGTGGTTTCCTCAAACATAGTCTATCTCTCTAAAATTTCAGTATATCTTCTATACTTCCAGCATTTGTCTCTAGACACTTACTCTATACTTCCAGTAATTTACTCTATATTTACAGTCCAGTAAGCTTTTCAGTGAACCACTGCGGATGGTCTAAGGTGCGTCGTCAGTTATGTACAAGCACAAAAGTTTTGCACTGCTTTCTTATTCTTCCATCGTTCCACCTCCTAGCCCGGCGTCGACAAACCACCACAGCCATGGCCAACCATCCGCCTCCTAGCCCGCCGAGGCAGCCACCCTGCAAGCGGATATGCGCCTCATTATGGCGCGAGAGGCGTACAACAATATGTTTCGGGCCTTGGACGCCTTGGGTCTTGGTACCCTTCCCGAGTTTCCAGGAATGGATACCACCGGCCGCTACCTCTACGCCCTCATGGGTGTGGCCAATCGCCTGGACATCTTGTCCGGGACGATGGCCCAGGAGCTCGGCGCTGAGGGCCGTAGTGCCCTGGTGGCGGCGACGGAGAGGAACTTCCATCGTGGTGGGGTTCCACCGCCGGTGCAGCCGGAGCCACCGGTGCAGCCGGAGCAATCGGCTCAGCCGGAGCAGCCGGCCCACTCTCCTGCTGCATCGTCGCTGGAGGAGGAGGAGGAGGTGGTGGAGGAGGAGGAAGAGGAGGAGGAGGACGAGGACGAGGATGACGACGACGATGACGATGATGATGACGATGACGACGACGATGATGACGATGACGACGGCGATGACAATGGCAACGACGACGGCGACCACCACCACGAAGACAACGACAACGACGACGATGAGGAGGACCTCTTGTCGTGGTTTGAGAAGTTGGGGGAGAGGGCGGAGGAGGCGGGGCTGGCATAGTAGTTTTAGGAGTTCTTGTACATATTTCTTTTGTAGTTTTAGGAGTTCTTGTACATGTTTAGCTTCAATTCTGTTCTTGTACATATTTCTTGTGTTTTGTAATATATATGTGTTCATTCGTGTCAATGAATACTGGTGTGTTAGAATTTCTAGATTTCAATCAAGTGAATGTGCTCTAAGTTTAGTGATGTGTTAATCTGTCACAAGTGAACCGAGCAAATTGGACAAAAACAAAAGATCTTAGGGTTTGAATCTCGTCTCGATTTGTAATTGCAAAGCTAAAGGAGACAAACAATGACTTTAAGCGCGTCTCGCATCACATTGTGGTCAATGGACATCCGATCTGTCGCCCATTGTTGTCTCCTATTTGGGTTTCTTACGTAGTGTAATTGGTTGATCATGTTTGTGGTCCGTGCATGTTAGACATAGCTAGAATTAAAACACCTCGGTCATGTTTAACAACACTAACATGCATGCATATATATATACCTCAAACCTCGGTAATGCGTGCAGGACTAGGCCGATGTTCGCTGCAAGGCGTCCCCTTGCACGGACGCGCGGTCACGAAGTTGGCTTAGGCGTGTACGGACGGATTTTTTTTATAACAAAAAATTGTTTTTCCCTGCGTGTAAATTTACTCCTAATGGGACGCGTCGAGCCGTTGGGACCGAGAGGATGCAAACCGCGGTTTCGAGGAAACCGGGGCCACCGACCGGTTCATAATTAAGCGCGGTTTCCTCTAGCGTCCGATCATCTCGACACGCCCGCTTAGACGACGACCCGCTATAAAGGCTCACCGTCCTCTTGCTTCTCCGCCGCACCACTCCTTAGATCCTAGCCTCTAAACTTCTCCCCCCGCCACCGTCGACCGGCTCTTGCTCTTTCTCTGCACCTCCGTCGCCACACAAATGGGTAGCCCCGCGCCAAAGCGCTCTAGGCCATCGACGTCACCCGAACCTCCTTCTCCGTTTCCATTGCCGCTGGCAATGCCGGTGGAACTGATGGCGGCGCCCGCATATCCGCCCGCGGTGCCTGCACTTCCTCATCCCGGTTGGGTTGAGCAGACTCTCAGACTCCTCACCGACCGCATTGACGAAGTCGATCGCTGCCTTAAGGTGGCCACCGATGCTAATCCGCCGCCGCTCATAGTGCACTAGCGCTCAACGCAGTGGCGCTGAAGGTCTTTTCCAACATAGATCGCTCGTGTCGCCGTCTAGGTCTTGGGACCCTTCCCCTCCACATGAGCATGGACACCGCGGGCCACTACTGCTACGGGTTGATGACTATGGCCGGTCGTCTCGACGCCCTCCACGAGACGATCGCGGAGGTTGCTGGGGTAGAGGGCCTCCTGAAGATTAAGCACCGCGTCGCCGGGAAGCTTCGGACTGTGATGGAGGTTGAGGAGTATGAGGCGGCTTGGTCAGTGGCGGCAGCGGAGGAGGCGGAGCAGGAGGCGTCTCTTGAGGCGGAGGTGGACGCGGCTATGGAGGTGGCTGCAGCGGCGGAGGAGGAGCAGGAGGAGGCGGCAGCGGCGGCGGAGGCGGAGGCGGCAGCAGCGGCGGCAGCGGTGGAGGAGGAGGAGGAGGAGGCGGCACCGGCGGCGGAGGCGGAGGAGGCGGCAGCGGCGGAGGAGGAGGCCGTGGTTTTCTCCCAGTAGAGTAGTATTAGTAGTTTATCTATTTCGTGATCTCTGAGTAGAGTAGTATTAGGTGTAGTTTATCTTGTTCTTGCTGTCTACTACGTGTTTTCCTATTACTTGTTTGTTAATGAAATATGTCTTTATGTTCATGAACAATGTGTTCTATATATGCTGTATCGAAAAACTTCTTTTATCGAAAACATCTCCTATATGTTTGTAACTTGGGACCGTCTATATTTCTTGTGGCTGAATGAATGAAATCTGGTAAACATTATCCTTACAAGTAATAGAACTAACAACAGACATGATGCATAATTAACTTGACTAGGAAATTACATCACCTAAATTGCTAACTAGTCCGTCGCCTGATGCAACAGGTGTATGAAAAATACGTTATCCGTTGTAACTAATATCCGATGACATTGTTGATATATATATCGTATGTACCTGTGATACTCATATCACAGGCGGCTTTGGATCGACGGCCTGAAGATTAGACATCAGATGGGAAAATGTGTTTTTTGTAGTCGTAGTATATACTCTGTACATGTTATCATTTCATTGCGACGAATGTTATATATAAAATGCTGATTGTTTACCTTTTACTAGACCATGGATTTGCCGTCCTCCTTTCATGGACTTGGGTGTGTTCTCTGTATTTGCATGTCATTTGCATTAGCACAATGATACATTTGGCGATTCATATTTTTGTTCATATTTTTTTTGGAATGTCCCACTACCACATGACTGCTTTTACATCTCCATTAAAACAAAGATGAACGGCACGTAGCGGTCCCTCGAAAATTTTTTCGTTCTTCTTGGCACGCACAATTGAGATTTTCACAATTGAAACTTCACTCTGTGCGCCCAAAATTCCAGTCCCGCCCATTTGTAGCTAGCCACGATGAATATAAATGTGCGTCTCCCTCTAATCCCGCAGTGGCTTCCATTCTCGGCACACATCTTCTCCTCTTAGTGTTGTGTTCCAAACTTGCATTCCTAAGAAATTCCCGTGTGAGTGGTGGTGGTGACTGTGGGTACAACATCGAGCGACCAAGTTTGACGGGCTCTACCGAACCTCTTCGTCGCCGCCCCGCCCTGCGACATCCCAGACTCCAGTTTTGTGCTACGTAAGTTCTACACAATCCATGCTGTCTTTTTATAGAGCTACTCCCTCCTTATCGCTTTAGTTGTCGTTCCAACAGCTGCAGCCAGTTCATTCCTAGTTGTTGTCCCAACTCCTTATATGCTCTTATGTTTCATGAATGTCTAGTATAAAATCTGATTAATGGTGCAATCGTGCAATCAACTATCCTCAATCGTTATATCTGCATCCTACAGTCGATTGATCTTTTTATTTTACCCTAGCATCTGATTGCATTCCACTTTTTCCAAATATAAAATACACTACACCTCTGCCCCAAAATAAATGTCGCTCCGACAGTTTATGGTAGTGTTTTTCTAGTACATTTCAATGTCAGGAAAGATAATTATTAAAAACCGCATGTACTATGTAATTTCTTGATTTAGAAGTAAATGATGCC
This sequence comes from Tuctoria greenei, assembly GCA_036927565.1. NCBI lineage: Eukaryota > Viridiplantae > Streptophyta > Magnoliopsida > Poales > Poaceae > Tuctoria > Tuctoria greenei. Next base: position 249,573,952 of record JAYESD010000002.1, on the reverse strand, counting down.
AGGGTTATCTTATCAACCACTCCCAATGTTGTACTCTCATTCCTGTGTTCCAAACTATTCGCCGCGAATGTGAAAACGTCGCGATACCATACCATTCGCCACGAGTATGAAATCGTCGTGATATCGTACTTATCGCCACAGATGTGAAATCATCGCAAATAACGTACTATTTGTTGCAATACGTTAAATCATCGCAATATGTTAAACCGTTGCAATACCATACTATTTGCAACGAACGTGGAGTCATTGCAATACCATACTTTTTGCCACGAATATGGCATCGTTGGAACACCATTATTTTCGTTGCAATACGTTAAATCATCACAATACGTTAAACCGTTGCAATACCATACTATTTGCCACGAACGTGGAGTCGTTGCAATACCATACTTTTTTCCACGAATGTGGCATTGTTGCAACACCATTATTTTTGTTGCAATACGTTAAATCGTCGCAATACATTAAACCGTTGCAATACCATACTATTTGCCACGAACATGGAGGCGCCGCAATACCATACTTTTGCCACGAATGTGGCATTGTTGCAACACCGTTATTTTCGTTGCAATACATTAAATCGTCGCAATACGTTAAACCGTTGCAACACCATACTATTTGACACGAACGTGGAGTCATTGCAATACCATACTTTTTGCCACGAACGTGGCATCGTTGCAACACCGTTATTTTCGTTGCAATACGTTAAATCGTCGCAATACGGTAAACCCTGGCAATACCATACTATTTGCCACCAACGTGGTTTCATCGCAATACCATACTATTTGCCACGGATGTCAAGTCGTCGCAATAACCTATTGCCACGGCTGTTATCGCCACGAGTCAGAAAAACTATCGCGATGTTCTATTTCATTGCGATAACAACCTATCGCGATGAATTTCGACCCATTGCAACGATTTTTTTCATCGCAATAAGCCGGAATCCTGGTAGTGTATGGGACAGCTACAGGCTGGCAACAACAACAATCATCCACACATGCCTCCACCGCCACCCACGCCTCCGCATAACTGGTCGGGAGAGTTCATGAGGACTAGGCCACCAACCTTTGCTCAAGCTGTTGACCCTATGGATGCTGATGATTGGCTCAAGTCTGTGGAGAAGAAGCTAGCTATTGTCCAATGCAGTGACCGAGAGAAGGTTCTATTTGCTTCCCATCAACTAGTTGGAGCAGCTGCCAATTGGTGTGATTCGCTATGCAATGCTCATGAGAACCAATAGAGAATTACTTGGGCTGAGTTCAAGGAGAGCTTTCATTCTCATTATGTGTCGGAAGGTGTTATGATCACGAAAAGGGAAAAATTTGAGAACCTAAGGCAAGGAAGATCGAGTGTGGGTGAATATCTTAATCAATTCACTCAACTTTCAAGGTATGCACCTGAGGATGTGAGCCGGGACAGCTGAAAACAATACTTGTTGATGAGGGGCTTGAACAACGAGATCCAAGTGCTATTGCTCAACTCTAATTATGCAAACTTCCAGAAGCTTGTACAAAGCAATTGTGGTGGAGAACAAAGTCCGTGACATAGAGCAAGACATCAAGGGGAAGGCACCATATAAAGGACCGCAACAAGGAAGTAATGTGCGCCCTCGCTTTGCACCACCCAATGTGCCATACTACAACTCTTCTGCTCCTGTACAGCGCCTTGGATATGCACCGCGCCCAACTCAGTTTGTGCAGCAACGCCTTGTCATGAAAGCACCTTGGCCACCAATGCATTTTGCACCTCGTGCCAAATTTCCTGGTGCCAATGCGCAGAATCAAGTCCGTCCAAATTCTAGTGCAGTTAGGAAGTGCTATACATGTGGACAAGCAGGACACTTTGCACATCAATGTTCTAAGTCAGGCCTTGGTCAAGGAAGCAATGCGCCAAGACAAAACCCAAGACCCAATGGAGGACAACTGCAAGGAAATTGTGGAGAGCAGAATTTTGCTCGTGGCAACGTGAACCATGTCTCTAGGAGGATGCTCAACAAGCGGATGATGTGGTCATTGGTATGTTTCTCACAAACTCCAACCCGGTGACTATGTTATTTGATTCTGGAGCATCGCATTTGTTCATTGCATCGAAATATGTTGCCAAGTATATTTTGCCTATCTCTCATATGAAGTTTACTCTATTCGTTAAGTCTCATGGAGAAGAGATGAGGACAAATATAGTATGTCCGAAAGTAAGCCTTAGAATAAGGGGGGTAGACTTCTTTGCCAACCTCATTATTTTGGATTCTCAAGGATTGGACATTATACTTGGTATGGACTTGTTGATGAAGCACAATGGAGTTATTGAATGTACCACAAAGATGGTAAAGTTAACCAATGAGGAAGGGATCACCATAGAGTTTAAGCATCTCAACACGCACCAAAGCAATTGGAGCTGAACCATATGGACGGTGCCGCAATTGAGGAGATTCTAGTTGTGTGTGAATTCCTGGATGTGTTTCTGGATGAGTTGCCAGGTGTGCCACCTGATCGAGACATTGAGTTTGTTACTGAATTAATACCTGGAACTGCACCTATAGCTAAGAGGCCATATAGGATGCCCCCTAAGGAGTGAGCGGAGCTCAAGAAGCAAATTCAAGAGCAACTAGGGAACAGTTTTATTCACCCAAGCTATTCACCTTTGGGAGCGCCTATTCTTTTCGTGGATAACAAGGATGGATCACAAAGGATGTGTGTGGATTACCGAGCTCTCAATGAGGTGAACATCAAGAACAAGTATACTATGCCCCGCATAGAGGACTTGTTTGATCAGATGAAGGGTGCTATTGTTTTCTCCAAGATAGATTTGACGTCGGGATACTTTCAAATGAAGATTAGACCATCAGACATACCCAAGACAACTTTCAGAATACGGTATGGATCTTATGAGTACACTGTGATGTTTATTGGATTGACAAATGTGTCTGCCTATTTTATGTACCTCATGAATAAGGTCTTCATGGAGTACTTGTATTAGTTGGTTCTGGTGTTCATTGGTGACATTATGATCTTCTCGAAGGATGAAAAGGAACATGAGGAACACTTGAGGCTTACGTTGCAGAAATCGAGGGAGCATCTATTATATGCCAAGTTGAGCAAGTGCTAGTTTTGGTTGAATGGGGTGTCATTTTTTGGGCATATCATCACGGGAGGAGGAGTATCGGTTGACCCCAGAAAAGTAATAGACGTCTTGAAATGGGAACCACCGCAAAATGTAAAGGAAATAAGGAGTTTTCTTGGGATGGCTGGGTATTACCATAGGTTCATCAAGGACTTTCCAAGATAGCCAAGCCAATGATGGAATTCTAATGAAAGGGGAAAGCTTTCCAATGGACTTAAGGATGTCAAGAAAGTTTGAGGAGTTGAAGAAAAGGTTAACCACAGCCCTAGTTTATGTTTTGCCAGATGTAAGCAAAAGTTTCGACATATATTGTGATGCATCGAGACAAGGACTTGGATGTGTGCTCATGCAAGAAGGTCAAGTGGTTGCATATCCATCGAGACAATTGAAGGAAAATGAGCAGAATTATCTAACGCGTGATTTGGAACTTGCAGTCGTGGTACATGCAATGAAGATTTGGAGACATTATATCCTTGGACATAGTTGTGAAATTTATGGAGATCATAAGAGTCTCAATTACATATTCACATAAATGGACCTGAATTTGAGGCAACAAAGATGGTTGGAGCTCATCAAGGATTACGATTTGAAAATCAACTATCACCCGGGGAAGGCTAATGTTGTGGCCGATGCTTTGAGTAGGAAAGGATTAAGTCACCAACTCACGGTTCGAGAATTGCCATCCATGTTATGTAAGGAGTTTGAACGATTGAATCTTGGATTTGTAAATGAGATGGGAATAATGGAGTTAAATCCGACCTTGGAGCTAGAAATTTGGGAAGGACAGGCCAAGGATTAGGGAATTCAGGAAATCAAGGAAAGGACCCAAGAGGGGAGGGAATTCAGATCTGATGAGGATGAACATGGTACCTTATGGCTTGGAAAAAGGATTGTCGTGCCTAATGTGAAGCATATTCGAGAGACAATATTAAAAGAGGCACATGACTCTCCATACTCAATTCATCCCGGTTGTACGAAGATGTACAAGGACTTGAAGACTTGTTATTGGTGGGCTAGAATTAAAAAGGACATTGCTGAATATGTAGCGTTCTGTGATGTGTGCCAACGAGTCAAGTGTTGCCTCCAAAACCCTTGATTCATTGGAGTCCTAAACACCTGGCATACCTTCTACTTCCTCTTTCTCACGTGAATTCAACCCACATTCTCCAAAATCACGTCGATCAAGAAAACCCTAGTTTGCTGTTCCTGCGAAGGGCGGACTAGTCCAGCCCCACAGCGGACTAGTCCGAATTTGCGATCTATTTCCTGTCGAATTAAATCTAAATTGAATTGAATCAATTCTAAACCTGTATAAACTTGTTAAAAGCTATTAGAACTAGTTAGTAAACATCATTAACAACTCATTAACCAGTTTTTCTTTGCATTTGCATTAATCGTGCATGTCATGTCATATTGAGTAATATATGTGCACTTATTGATTGTGATTCTATAGGATCGAAGAGCACGTGAAAAGCTACCAGAGGGGGGGGGATGAATGGTAGATTTAAAAATCTTACGCACGGAAACAATTAAACCCCAAACCCTTTTGGCAGAAAGACGATCTGTTAAAGAAATCGTGTGTGAGACTAATCTAAACGTGTTTCACCATGAAAAAAGTGATAGATATCAGAGAGAATCAAGTCACAAATACAACACAAAAAGAATCACTCAAATCCGTCAATAAAAAAACTCAAGTTATGATCGAAAGATCAAACAATGGTCAATCTGCCCTACCTGAGAAAAAAACAGTTCTGGAACGCTGCAAAGAAACTCATGTAGATCATAGACCACAATCCAATGACCGTGAAATTTTGACATATGACAGACAATCAAGTTGTGAAGACAACCCAAAAAGAATCACGTCAATTGGATCTGTAAAACTCCAGTTATGATAAAACCACCAACAAAAGGTAGTGCTGTCCAGAAACTCGACGCGTAAAACTTGTCTGGAACAAGTCGGACGAACAAGGCACAAAAGTTCCTTCAAACTATGAATTTTATTCAATAGAACACAAGAGGAACAGCCCCAAAGTCGTGCACCACGAGCTCCGGTCTCCCTTGCTTATATAACCAGCTTGAAAGCTAACTCAACTCAGATCAGGAACCTAATCCTACTCTGTTCACGAATCGTAACTTTCCATAACTGCTTAGGATTCTTCTATACGCAGATAGAAGCAATATTAAGACTTCAAAACACCTTAGGAATGTATCCCACATTCCTAAACAACTCAAATTCGTGACCCACACGAAATCCTATCATAACCAACTCAAATATTTCCATATTTGAGTCAAACCCGACTCAGCCGCAGCCTGAGTCCATAACCTAGTCGGTTGGACCTTTCCGACCAACTCTTTACGTCCACATCTCTTCATCACGTCTCGGAACCATGTAGCCACGTCCATGCACTCCTTGCACACATGCAAACATCTTCCAATAACGTCCACGATACCTTCATATGCATTATTCTTGATTCAATCATGCTGCGAAACCTCCTGATCAGCTTCAACCACAATTCCTCCTGAATTTGGTTGTTGGAACCTCATCTTCTCCCTGAGACTAGTCCAATGGATCCCGTCACCAGCCATGTCTTGAACTCAAGCAAAACCTGCACATGAATAAACAACCAATCCATACGAGCCCAAATCCTCGACTTGACTCAAGTTAGTTCCGAACACAACACCCTACGTGAGAACCTCACATAAGCATGTTGCAAAACCATGGCAAAACGATATCATCCATATCATCCAAAACGCACCAAAAACATAGTAAAAAAATACTAAGCAATCTTTCCAACAATGTAAACCAAGTACGGAACATTGCAAATGAAAAGCAGAAGCACTACGGTCAAGTTCTGGACCATGCCAGAGCAACCTGGACCTTGAGCCGGAGCTAACAAAAGCTAGTAGAACCTAGCGCCAGAGCTTACCAAAACTAGTACAACCAAGCTCCCGCCGGAGCTTACAAAACTAGCAGGACCTAGCGCCGGAGCTAACCAGAACTAGTCGGAACTAGTAAACCCAAAAGCCGGAGCTTGAAAAATCAACTTCGGAGCTTACCAAAAGCACGCCGGAGCTATCAAAGACATGCCGGAGCTAAAGACAAAACTTCACCGGAGCTGACCAAAGCTAGTCGGACTTTGCTGTAGCTCGGAGCTAGAGTCGGACCTTGATAAAAAGGTGTTTTGGTGATATTCAAAACTTTTATCATCAAAGCAAGTATATTCACTACAAGCCAATGTATTTTGCACACATAGGTCTTACAATCTCCCCCTTGATGAATGCATTGGCAACACCATTTAAAATCCGAACATTGGCTTATTCACATAAAAGTGTTGAAGGCAATTTCCTCACCTTTGTAAATCAAAAGTAAAATGAGAAGAAAATCCAAAAATTATCTCATATTATCTCCCCCCCTTTATTATCTCTCCTTATGCACATATTCTCTTTCTCTTCATGCTTATCTCTCCCCCTTTGACAATGTATTCAACAAGTCGTGAACATATAAACAAATTATCTCTCCCCCTTTAGTTGTCATGAGCATATTATAACATATACATATAAACAAAGCTCATCCAAGTCATACTATCAAGTACATTACATTATCACATCAATGGAATACATAAAGTAGTGTAAGCCATGCTAGAGATCAAATGTAATTTTCAATTTTAGCAGGTCATGATCTCACAAACTTAACTATTTCAAAACCTGAAAGCATGACACTTGTTGCTGCATTTTATTATTTTCAAAGCACAGATTTAGAACATATGATATTTGCAAGAAATTATATGCGCATTTGCCTTATTCTAACCAACCAAGCCAAGCCTATGTCATTTGACAATCAGGAGCTTAAGGACATGGTTTTAGTCATACACAACTTCTTCCAAGTTCAAATCTAAGTGCAATGATAAGCCATCTCAAAAGAAGAAGTGCGATGCATGCATATTCTCTTGATCTTTTCTCAATTTATATTTTTCATAAAAACTCAACATGTGAGTTGATTACTTGATGAATTCTTATTGATTAAAAGCACTTGTGAACATGTAACAAGTTCAAAACAGCAAGAATGTTCGACCATGACCAGTTTTAGTGTAAGTAATTATTCCAATTACTAGACATGGCAAAAACTACAAAATGTATAACACGAGTAATGTAGTAAGAACTTTCAGCATGTAAAAGGAATCACAAAGTCATATATGTATGAAATACTATACTCATATTATTTTAATTTCAGATTCACACATAGACTTCCCAAGTTTCAAAACTCCCCCTCAATTTAAGCCATGCATAACCCCTATTTCACTACGAATGTAACAAAAACGAGTAAAATCCAAAGGTTTTGTAAAAGTGTCAGCCAATTGTTGTTCGATATCTACATGGTGAAGCACAATGTTTCCTTTTTCAACATTATCTCAGAGAAAGTGATACCTAATGTCAATGTGCTTAGTTCTAGAATGTTGCACGGGGTTTTTAGCAATGCAAATGGCACTAGTGTTATCACAGAACAGTGGAACACTATCTAGATCAACCCCATAGTCCTTAAGTGTTTGAACAATCCAAAGAATTTGTGAGCAAGCACTAGCAGCAGCTACATATTCAGATTCGGCTGTGGATTGTGCAACTGAATTTTGTTTTCTAGAGGACCAAGCAACAAGGGAATTAACAAGAAAATGACAAGCACCAGAAATACTTTTCCTATCAATCCTACAACCCCCAAAATCAGCATCCGAAAAATCTTTCAAAGTAATGGTTGAGGAAGAAGGAAGAAAAATGCCAAATTCATGAGTTTCATGTAAGTACCTGAGAATCCTTTTGACGACTTGACGATGTGAAACACGTGGGGAAGCTTGAAACCGTGCACAAAGACATACGCTGAATTGTATGTCCGGTCTTGATGTCGTGAGGTACAAAAGTGATCCGGTCATGCTTCTATATTCTTTTTGATTCACAGATTCACCATCTTCATCAAGTTCAAGTGTTGTTGCTGTTCCCATTGGTGTCCGAAGAGGCTTGCTTTTGTCCATGTTGAAGCGCCTTAGGAGGTCTTTGGTATACTTCGTTTGATGCACAAAGGTACCCTCCTTGGTTGCTTGATTTGCAGCACCAATAAGTAAGTGAGTTCACCCATCATACTCATTTCAAATTCGGAACTCATCATTGCTGAAAACTTGGACACAAGATCATGAGAAGCACAACCAAAGATAATATCATCCACATACACTTGAACGAATAATGAGTCATTGCCATGTTTAAGCACAAAAAGAGTTTTATCAACCTTGCCCATGGTAAACCCCTTTTCAAGTAAGAATGTTTTTAACCTATCATACCATGCTCTAGGGGCTTGTTTGAGACCGTATAAGGCTTTGGACAGTATGTAAACATGATTAGGAAAATCTGGATTTTCAAAACCCGGTGGTTGTTTGACATAAACCTCCTCATCTATGTAGCCATTAAGAAAAGCACTTTTAACATCCATTTGATATAGTTTAAAACCTTTAGATACTGCAAAAGCTAACAAAATTCTTATTGCTTCTAGTCTAGCGACAGGAGCAAAAGTTTCATCAAAATCTAGACCTTCAACTTGAGTGAAACCTTGAGCAACCAACCTAGCCTTATTCCTAACCACAACCCCATCCTCACTTTGTTTATTTTTAAATACCCATTTAGTTCCAATTAAAGTGTGACCTTGAGGTGGAGGTACAAGTTTCCAAACATTATTTCTTTCAAAATTTTCTAACTCTTCTTGCATGGCAATAATCCAAGATTCATTAGTGAGTGCGTGTGATATATCTTTCGGTTCAAAAGAAGCAACAAAAGCAGAATGAGCATGAGAGTTTGGATCGCAAAACCTGGACCATGTGACTCGCTCGTGCAAGCTTCCAATCATCAGTTGTGGGGGATGATCTTTGTAAAAACGTAGGGGAACAAATGTCTCACAGGTTTCTTCTTCATTAGGTTCATCGTAGATTGATGAGCTTGTGACTTGTGGACGATCAGGACCAGCATAGGTGATAGCCGGAGCTTGTTCAATGTCCAGAGCTGGACACGTGTCAACTTCCGAACTACCAGGCAGTATCACCGGCTCTTCTTCATCTTAGAAAATACCCTCCCCCTAAGGATACGGATCTGGTCCTGCAACACCAGAGCTAGTACCTGGGCTAGCTTCATCAAAAGACACTTCACAAGTCTCCACAATTTTGTTAGTGTCAAGTAAAAGCACACGATAGCCTCTAGTATGAGATGGATAACCAAGAAACATGCCATCAAAGGATCTAGGTTCAAATTTATCAAGATTACCATGTTTCTTAACAAAGCATTTGCAACCAAGGACCCGAAAGTGTGTAACACTAGGCCTATGTCCAAACCGAAGCTCATATGGTGTTTTACCTAGCTTAGCACGCAAGAAAACACGATTTGAGACATAACAAGCGGTTGCTAACGCATCAGCCCAAAATTTCCTAGGAGTTTGATATTCATCAAGCATAGTGCTAGCCATCTCAACTAAGGTTCTGTTCTTTCTTTCTACAACACCGTTTTGTTGAGGTACATATGGTGAAGAAAGTTGATGATCTATTCCATTTTAAGCACAAAAGTGATCAAAGGATTGATTTTTAAATTCAGTTCCGTTATCACTTCTAATTGCCTTTAATGATCATGGGTGATCAATTGATAATCTAAGAAATAAAGTTCTAAAGTGACTAAAAATTTCATTCTTAGACGCCATAAAGTAAACCCAAGAGTATCTAGAATAATCATCAACAATAACAAGAACATACCAATTACCTCCGAAGGATTGAACACGTGAAGGTCCTACGGTGTCAAGATGCAAAAGTTGACATGGTTCAGTTGTCATGATCATTGTGAGAGGAGTATGTGAACCTGCAACCATCTTAGCATGTCTACAAGAAGAGCACACAATTTCTTTGTCCCCTTTAAGCTTAGGCAGCCCACGTATGCGATCAAGAGCACTAACACGCGTTAGGTGATCAAAGCCTACGTGACCAAGTCTACGATGCCAAAAATGTATGTCCTTTGAATCATTAGCAACTAGACACCTATGCTTGGAGAAAGACATATCAAAATCAGCTTTAAAAACACTTCCAGACCGTGACATGTTATAAATAAGCTCACTATTTGAACCAACAACTTTGCAGCAGTTTTTATTGAAAATAATTTCTAGATTTTCATCTAGCAATTGTGAAACAGAAAGCAAGTTGTATTTCAAATTTTTGACAAGTGCCACATCCTTCAAAGTGTAGTGATCATTTACTCTAACCGAACCCTTAGCAATTATAGGAGTTGAAGAATTATCGGCAAAAGTAACATTTTCTACACGTGACACAAAACAGAGGGAGGAGAACCAATCTTTGTTACCGGTCATGTGGCCTGAGCAACCTGAATCCACAATCCAAATGTTCTCCTTCCTCAAACGTGTAACCTACATAAAAGCACAATACGTCGATGACTCAATACTGGGGTTAGTCAAAAGGCATTTAGGAATCCAGTACTGAGTCACGCGACGTGCAACAGGAAAAACACGAGAAAGCTGAGACAAAACAGCAGTTTTATGAGTCAAAGTTTGAGATTTTTTGTTCTTAACTACTGACCTATAAGGTGTTACTTGTGTAGCACAAAAATCAGTAGCTCCGGAGGCAAAAACAGAAGGTCTGGAGGTAAACTTTGAATGTTTTTTACTCAAAACAGCAGGTTGTACATTCGGTTCAATATGTGCAGCAAATTTTGCATGAAAGTTATGAGATCTAGCAACCATTCTTTCCCTTTTATGTTGTTTAGCTAGTCTATAACAAAAATTTATGACATGACCATCTCTACCACAGTAGGTACAATGAAATTTAACTTTGTGTTCATGTCTAGATGAGTAAGCAATATTTTTATTTGAAACCGAATGAGACAACACTCCTGCAGATTTGAAAACCACTCCTTTTTGTTTAGGAACTGTTTGAAGCAAACCACTTCCTAATGACTTTACAATTTTAGGTGGATGTGCCTTAGCATGAGCATGAGAATCAAAACCTAAACCAGTTTTATCATTGTAAGACTTGGAAGAATTCAGCAATAAGTTTAGGTTCTTATTCCCATTACAAAACCAATCTAATGTCCTATGCATGTCATCAAGTTTATTGGACAGATCAAGGCAATTTTCACATGAAGTTTTTCCTTTTAGTTTGCAATTGGAACAAAATTTAACTTCATGAGAACGTAAAGCATTGTTCAATATAGAAATTTCATTCATAGCATCCTGTAGTTTCTTATCAAGATCATCACAAGTAGAACAATGCAAATCAATTGTAGAACAGCTAGCATCTTTCAAGTTTTTATCATTAAGTGCAGCAAGCTCTTTGTTCTTTTCAATTTCTAACTCAAGTTTATCAAGTGTGGAGGTGTGCGCACTTCTTAATGAGGACAATTGTTCATATATTAAATCACATGAGGAACATGCATCATCACTAGGAATCAAAGTTTTTAAACGGTTGATTTCAGATTCTAGTGATTCAATTTTAGCAGCACTATCCCTAAGCTTTTTGTCCTTTTTCTTAACAATAATAGTGGCACGAGAAATAGCATCACACATTTCTTCGCAAGTAGGACATACCTCTTCATTGTCGTTGTTGTGTTCTGCCTCCTCCATACTTAATCTTGACTTGCCCGCCATGAAGCACAAGTTTGCCAAATCATCTTCATCTTCATCACTTCCAATGTCCACGTCACTTGAACTGAACTTTTGAAGCGCGGTGATGAAACTATTGATCATCTTGCGTCCTATGGTACCTTTCTTCTTCTTGTTGGAATTTCCAGAGGAGGTCCGAACCTTGCTTTGTTTTTCTTCCCGGGTGGTCGGACCTGAAAGGTTAGGGCATTCTGTACGAAAGTGTCCTGTTTTACCACATTCAAAACAGCGTTGAGGTCCGGAGATTCCTCTCCTTCTAGTTCTCACATTTTGCAATGCTTTTGAGAATCTAGTAGAGATGAGTGCCAACTCCTCTTCTGGAATTTCTTCGATCTGCTCCAGGGTTAGTGAGGACAACAAAGCAAGAGTATTGCAAGATGATGATTTGCCAGAGCTAGACATATCACGTTGTGAAACAAATGCAATAGACTTGTTGGGGTTCTTACGTGAGATTATGTCAATTTCATGAGTTTTTAATTTGGAATATAGCACATCTAAAGTAAGTGAACTCATGAGAGTAGATTCACGAATAGATGTGACTTTCATCTCCCAAATTGACATATCTAATGCACTTAGCAATTGCCTAGCATTTTCAGCATCTGAAAAATTAACATTGACACTACGCAAGTTGTTGAGAATTTTATTAAAGCGAGCAAAAAGGTCATCAATAGACTCACCGGGTTGCATCTCGAAGCGCATGTATTCCTTTTTGAACATGTCTTGCCTTACCTCTTTGATCGTGTTGGATCCTTCGTGGTAGTCACAAAGTGCTTTCCACACATCGTATGCAGATCGAAGGTGTGCAACACGGTCGAAGTCGCTTTGTGTTACTCCTTGTATGATCAAGTTCCGAGCCTTGTTGTTGTTGTCGAAATCTCTCAGATTTATAGTTGTAACTTGATCGTTTGATGGCACTTCGTAAGGCTTGTATACCTTCTCCCATATTGCAAAGCCTTGTGCCTGGATGAAAGCCTCCATGCTTGCCTTCCAAACCTGAAAATCAATACCTGCGAACACACCAAGGTTTGGTAGAGTACTTCTCCATGATGATTAGTCAAAAACACGCGCAAATCTCTAAGATTAGAGCACCGTGGCTCTGATACCAATTGTAGGATCGAAGAGCACGTGAAAAGCTACCAGAGGGGGGCGAATGGTAGATTTCAAAATCTTACGCAGCGGAAACAATTAAACCCCAAACCCTTTCGGCAGAAAAACGATCTCTTAAAGAAATCGTGTGTGAGACTAATCTAAACGTGTTTGACCATTACAAAAGTGATAGATATCAGAGAGAATCAAGTCACGAAGAAAAGAAAAAAGAATCACTCAAATCCGTCAAGAAAAAAACTCAAGTTATGATCGAAAGATCTAACAATGCTCAATCTACCCTACCCGAGAAAAAACAGTTCTGGAATGCTGCAAAGAAACTCGTGTAGATCATAGACCACAAATCCAATGACCGTGAAATTTTGACATATGATAGAAAATCAAGTTGTGAAGACAACCCAAAAAGAATCACGTCCATTGGATCCATAAAACTCGAGTTATGATAAAACCACCAACAAAAGGTAGTGCTGTCCAGAAACTCGACGAGTAAAACTTGTCTGGAACAAGTTGGACGAACAAGGCACAAAAGTTCCTTCAAACTACGAATTTTATTCAATAGAACACAAGAGGAACAGCCCCAAAGTCGTGCACCACGAGCTCTGGGCTCCCTTGCTTATATAACCAGCTCGAAAGTCAACTCAACTCAGATCAGGAACCTAATCCTACTCTGTTCACGAACCGTAACTTTCCATAACTGCTTAGGATTCTTCTATACGCAGATAGAATCAATCTTAAGACTTTCAAACACCTTAGTAACGTATCCCACATTCCTAAACAACTCAAATTCGTGACCCACACGAAATCCTATCATAACCAACTCAAATCTTTCCATATTTGAGTCAAACCCGACTCTACCGCAGCCTGAGTCCATAACCTAGTCGGTTGGACCTTTCCGACCAACTCTTTACGTCCACATCTCTTCATCACGTCTCGGAACCATGTAGCCACGTCCATGCACTCCTTGCACACGTGCAAACATCTTCCAATGACGTCCACGATACCTTCATATGCATTGTTCTTGATTCAATCATGCTGCACAACCTCCTGATCAGCTTCAACCACAATTCCTCCTGAATTTGGTTGTTGGAACCTCATCTCCTCCCTGAGACTAGTCCAATGGATTCTTTCACCAGCCATGTCTTGAACTCAAGCAACACCTGCACATGAATAAACAACCAATCCATACGAGCCCAAGTCCACGACTTGACTCAAGTTAGTTCCGAACACAACACCCTACGTGAGAACCTCACATAACCATGTTGCAAAACCATAGCAAAACGATATCATCCATATCATCCAAAACGCACCAAAAACATAGTAAAATAATACTAAGCAATCTTTCCAACAATGTAAAGCAAGTACGAAACTTTGCAAATGAAAAGCAGAAGCACTACGGTCAAGTTCCGGACTTTGCCAGAGCAACCCGAACCTTGAGCCAGAGCTAACAAAAGCTAGTAGAACCTAGCGCCGGAGCTTACCAGAACTAGTCGGAACCAGTAAACCCAAAAGCCGGAGCTTGAAAAATCAACTTCGGAGCTTACCAAAAACACGCCGGAGCTAAAGACAAAACTTCACCAGAGCTGACCAAAGCTAGTCGGACTTTGCTGTAGCTCGGAGCTAGAGTCAGACCTTGATAAAAAGGTGTTTTGGTGATATTCAAAACTTTTATCGTCAAAGCAAGTATATTCACTACAAGCCAATGTATTCAGCACACATAGTCTTACAGATTCTTGTCTTGTATGATTTATTGTGCAGTTTAGACGTATTTGCGCTAGAGAGTGCTGTGGAGGATCTCCAACACCAGGAGTTTGAAGTCTTTGATCCCAACCAAGCCCAAGAGCAAGGCAAGTGTCCTTGAACATATTGATCCTGTTTCTTAAATAAATGTTTTTTGCAAAACTACATCATTGAGTCAGTTTGATGGGAATCCTATGATAGAAAGTTTACTAGTTTTGTTCAAACACCCTTGTCACCTGGACTACATGGTAGAGAGTTGGTAAGGGCTTTTACCTTCTTGCTTCGCTTAATTAATTGGGATGGGAAAACAACTATATCATTTACTTATGAATTAATGAGATTATGGTTAATATGATATGGTAATGGGTGATCTAAGCAAGCATGGTACGTGGATGCGTTGTATGTCATGGTGGTTTCGCTTGCTTTAGATCTAAGGACAGGTTCATGCGAGAATATGCCAAGACTACAGTGCCACCACGAGGCCAAGTATGGGTGCGGCATAGCTGATTAATTAGGGTATTTCTAGTATTGCATGCATCATTTGGCGCACCGGGGAAGGGGAGTCGGAGTGGGTCGGGATATGGTTGGCGGGACTCTCTGGGATCTGAATGGTACAAGAGAGGCCCCTTGGTTGAAGATGTCCTCAGTTGGAGATATCGCCACCGGTGAAACCTCAGTGGGTCTGTACATGATAGTAGTCCCTTTGTAAAGACTATTTTGTGATCTCTTGGCCATACACCTAAGGAAGTGTAATTGGCATAAGGGAGGTTTCTTTAGTCGCTGACGGGTGATGAAATCACAAACACATGGGTAAAGTGGTACAAACTATGCAGAGTATTAAAACTATCATGATATTCGTGCTCCCGGTTAAAAGCACCTGGATGACCTACATGATTAGTGGGGTTTGGTTATTGGGATGGTTTGGTAATGGTGATGGTTGATAATATGGTTATAGCTGGTTATGGATTGAATTATGTTATTGGATATGGTTAATGGTAATAATCTGGTATATGGATGATAGTAATGAAATATGAACTGGTATTATGGTAATTACATGGTTTATGATGGGTTTACATTACATACATATAATATACTGCTTTTTTTCAAATGCTTTAATGTACTTTTCAGCACTTAGCCATTATTATATTCGTCATTTGTATCTGCTACATGTCATACTTTCCACACTTGCTGAGTACGACATGTACTCACTCTTGCAATTCCCCCACCAACAGTTGCAGGTCGGGATTGGGTGTATAACGACGATAATGCAGAGTTCTAGACCATGTCTGCTGTCAGCTTTGCCTGTGGATTGATTGGAGCTGCGCTATACCTATTTGCTTATGCTGCTTAGTTTGCTCAGTTTAGTTTATTTCTGCTGCATTAGTTCAAACTTGTCATTAATTTTCATTAGAGCTTGTATTCAAGGATATTCTAAATTCTGTAATAAAAGAGCTTAATTAATCTTGTTCTGTGGTAATTTTCTGTATATCCTTTTGTGATTGCACTCGTGTATGTTTGTTGAACGTCCTCAGCACACATATGCATTCACTTGGTTCATTTTCGGAACCGGGTGTCACAGATCGACACTGGCTGCCTAAAAAGAAAATTGCATGCATTTTGGTACTTTATAACTGAATCCAATCGTTCTTGGAGAAGCCCACCTGGACCGACCCTTGTTATGTACATCATGCGATTCAATGGACCATTATTGGGACCTCGTTGCCCTGAGGATTCATCCATTGGAGAACCTTCTACGGTATTAGGAGCCGAAGTCACCTCGTTGTCTTTGTAATTAATCTTGGTAGAAAAGAATTATAAGACTTCATATACATGACAACCAACATTAACTTGAACAACTAAACTTAAGATTCATGATCCATACCTCATCGGATATTGCGGGTCAAGATCCTCTGAAGTCATTTTAATTTTTATATTCGGAAAAGGATCTGATGGACTGTGAAAGGAGCCTGAACTGTTGGAGCCACTAAACTTCGTATTGACTTCTTTATTGTTACTACCGTCAATAGTGTTCTTAGGGCTTTCCATGCTAGAACTAATAAGACAAAAAATATAATGAATGGCATATTAACTATACATGAAGTGTTGCATGAAAAAAAAAAGATGGAAGCATTCTAGGGTTTAATAAGGCATTATAGGGTTTAAGGCGACTGACCAAGGTGACTGACCAAGTTCCATTCTAGGGTTTGAGGCGACTGACCAAGGCATTAGCTAGGCATGTGAATTGCTTATATCAAAAGCCGACAAGAACAATTATATCAATAATTAAACAATAACAGTGCACAATTCACAATTCGCATTGATTAAATCAACAATTAAATAATAACCAATGTTTTCAAGTCACCTAGTCGACTACCCACCGACTACGACTAGGACGACTAATCTTCGACTAGGGCAACTAATTGATCCTAGTCGACCCTAGTCGGTCCTCTAATCATCCATGCCATTTTTTATTGCAATGTCTAGTCGACCCTATACACATCAACATATATAATTATATATTAGGAGTATAGCACACATACCTTTTAGTGTAGCAATTAGCAAACAAATTCAGAAGCAAATTAATTCAAAAATAGCAACAATTTACCGTTTCGGAACATAACTTTATAATTCAGATAACTTTAGATTTCACTATTTCAGTTTCAGATAACATTAGAGTTCATATTCTTCTAGCCTACAATTGTTCTCAAATTATTCTAAAGCCCAAAGATTCTATGTTTGTAACAGATTCAAAAAACAACATCAAATTCTAACAGATTCAACAACAATTCACAATGCACAATTCAATCAATAATTAAACAACATTGCATAGCATAATCACGTCGCCGGTGAGGAGGGAAATGTTGGTGGGGAGGAGAACGGGTGGGGAGGGAGGGGGCGCTGAGGAGGTCCGGTGGGAGTGGGACTCGGTGGGGGGAGGCGGGGGTGGGGGGGAGGGGGTGCTCGATATGAGGCCGCATGGAGGGGAGCTCGACCAGCATCCATGGAGGGGGCTCGGGTGAGGCCGGGTAAGAGGGGAGGGCTCGAGTGATGCCGGGTGGAGGCCGCTGTGGAGGAGGGTGAGAGGGAGATGATCTTACTTGGCGTTGAGGAGGGAGAGAGGGCGGCGGTGAGTGCGGGCGCGGCGGTGGGCGAGGGCAATGCTCGTCATACCTGGACAGAAAGGAAGGAAGCGGCAAGGGCGAAGCTTGGTGGCAGGATCGAAGCTCGGCGACGAAGGCGAAGCTCGGCGGCGAGGGCGGCGAAGACTTGGCGGCAAACATAATTTTGGCATCCTGACGGTGTCTAAGTGATTTCGCTCGGGTTAGGTTTTTCCAACGCAGCCGAGCGCTATATATAGATGCCTATTTTCTCAGGCGGTTATTAAGTACCAACCGCCTGAGAAGAGGATTATCTCAGGCGTTTATTAATTAGTACCCGCCTGTGAAGATGTATTTATCTCAGGCGGTTGGTAAGCAATATCCGCCTGAAATAAAGACTTTTCTCAAGTGGTTTTTCAGTACCAACCGTCTAAAACGATCTTTATGTAGGCTTAATTAATATTCTTGATTAAATGTGGGGTTTTTTAAAAGCCCAAATTCCACTTTCTTGTAATACGCTTGAGTATTAAAGGTTGCCATTAAATTTCACTTGGGAAAACCTTTGAAATTGGTCAGAACTTAAAAAACAAATAAGACTGTTCATTTTTTCATTTTTCTATCTTGATGAATATAATGATTTTTTCATTTAGTTTTTCAATGGAACTTTGTAGTCATTATACCAACCTCTATGATTTTTTTTCAGGTTTTCTAATATTTTTTGAATCAATGTGTGTTCAAAATTTTATGAATGTCTCATATGTATATGAGCATTTGATTAGAAAGATTGATAATTTGAATTTTGACATGTTGGAATGGTTTAAAAAAATTATCAAAATTCATACATGTTTTATAAGACAAATATGTCCATACAAACCAATTTCAGTGAAAGGTCCATTTTTTTAGGAGATACAAAAATGTGAATAATATGTGAATATAAATTAACTTAATATTTACCAAAACATTACAATGTTAGCTATACAAGTTTTAAAATATTTGGTCCAGGTAATAGATATTAATTTATGAAAAATATGGAAGAAAGAATCATCGAATTTGGACTCAATTTGCAGAATCTATACATGTTTGAGTATTTATATTGGAATCTAAATAAAAAAGAAGCAAGTGAAAAGAAAACTGAAGAACATGCTCTCGCCATTATCACATGCTGTTGTTTAGGAAAAACCGTCTGTGCAACTGTTAAGAACCGCCTGAAAAAAAACTGTCTAAACTTAATTAATTTTTCACATGTGGTTTTTTCGTTAAAACCCGCAAGTGAAAAAGGACGCGTATGAAATCTAACCCAGGAGATCTTTCATCGACATCGCCAAGCTGCCAAAATTTTCCACCGTGCGCGGGTGAGTCCTGTATTCATCAGTTGATCAAGCTTTGAACAGAGAAAATGTTAGTAGAAGAGACTTCTTCATTGTCATATTTTCAATTTGTTGTCACGTTTTCAGTTTCGTTTAGTTGAGTTTGTAGGCCTCCAGCTCCTCCCCCCTCCCCCCTCCACTTGAGACTTGTAGTAGATTTGAAGGATTAAAGGTTTAAATATGTAGTTGAGTCTCCCCATGAGCTCACTATGAATTTCGTAGAAAAAGAAGTAGATTTGAAGGATTAAAGGTTGAAGATGAATACAAGCACATCATGTGTTCGATGAAATGTTTCAATGAATAAGTCTAACTTCAAAAATCCATTATGGCCACTAGGAAGCTGAGAAAATTATGAAACAATTTTCCTTGGAACCATTATGAACATACCTACATGATACCAATATTCACTCATATGATACAGGCTGGTTATGTCTCTATAAATTCTTTTTATAGAAGACCTTTAGGGGGTATTTGTGGCCAATTTTTGTAAATCTTACAAAAATTCTGTTATTGAAGCATGGACCGTCGAGCGTGGATGTATAACATGCCAAGACCCAATCCTATCTACACTCATAACGTTGCAAATTTTTTTGAGGCATCCAAGTGACATGCGAAGTTGCAAAAGATAGATGACATATTATTCCATGTATCGACTGCGAAAATAAGATTGCTTGGATAGATACTATAGTAATCCAATCTCATTCGGTGAAAAGAGGTTTCATAAAAAAACATGATATGGACAGAGCATGGTGAGTTAGTTACACATGAAGTGGATAAAGATGATGAGAGAGGTTCAGATGACGATAATTTTCATATCGATGATGGTAGTGACAATCAAGATGGTGATGATGATGATGAGTTTGATTGTGAGGAGATGCTTCGTCACATTGAACCACATGTATTGACTTTTATGGGAGCAAGTAAAGATTTAAGTAATATAGAGACATTGCAGAATGCGGCGATGGAGCTTTTATATGATGAATCAAATGGTTCTGATAAAGAGTTTACTACATTGCGTGCAGTTCTAGAACTGCTAAAGTTGACAGCCACACACGGATGGTCCAATTGTAGTTTCTCTGATCTTTTCAATCTTTTGGTAGAAATTCTTCCAAATCCAAATAAATTGTCGATAAGCACTTATAAAGCGAAGAAACTTCTTTGCCTGATGACACTAGGCGTGACAAAAATACACGCTTAAGAGAACCATTGTATTTTGTATTGCAAAGAGCATGAGCTTACAACTAAATGCCCCATTTGTGGTGTCAGTAGATACAAGAAGGACTACAGCCAGTATGTTACCAACATGAAAAAGTCTCAGAAGAATAAGAAGTTTATTATTGGCCCTGAAGGTGATGATGACGATACTTCCGACGATGCAGACGGGAAGCATAAGAGAAAAATTACTGCCTTTATGATGTGGTACCTTCTAGTAATTGATCGCTTGAAGCGTTTGTTCTCGAACCCTAGGGAGGCTGAACTTATGCGTTGACATTCCGAGCAGCGCAAGAAGAATGAAAAACATATTCGACACCCTGGTGATGCAACATAGTGGAAAAAAATTTATATTCAGTATCCAGAATTCGCAAAGAAAATCAGAAATGTAAGGTTTGCCTTGGGTACAAATGGAACTAATCTGTTTGGTGAAAAAAGGAGCATACACAACACGTGGCCCGTAGTCTTAACGATCTACAACCTACCGACATGGTTGTGTCACAAAAGGAAATATATGTTGTTATCTGTTCTTATCCAAGGTCCGAAATAACCCGACATCGAAATTGATGTGTTCTTGTAACCATTAATGGAAGATATGGCGAAATTGTGGAATGAAGGGGTATGTACATGGGATGAGTATAATCGGAAATATTTCACGCTAAGAGCAATGATATTTGTTATAGTGTATGATTATCACATACTATTTACATTATCGAGACAATTGAAAGGGAAGAAATATTATGTAAGGTGCGTGGATAGAACTGGATTTCTATTCCTCACTTCATCCAAAAAGACGGTGTACATAAGACACCGGCGCTTCTTGACAGATACTCAAAAGTGTAGGAAGATGAAAGAACAATTTGATAACAAAATCAAAAAAGATACTGCACCAAAACCTTACAGTAGAAAACTCGTGTTCGAAATGGTCAAGAACATTTATATTAGTTTCGGTAAGGGCAAAAAATGTAAAGGAACAACTTCCGTATTGGAAGAATCTGGGATTTTGCTATTGTGACAGCCCGAAATTTCAAATCAGTTAAAAACCACTCCGAATTAAATTTTTTGAACAAATCTTAAACAAACATTAATCGATAATAAAAATCAAGGTGAATGAGTGTGCAAATGCAAATTCATACACCTTTAAAATGAATTAGACCACAAAATAAATCTAAAGTAACCAAAAACAATTATGAAAGCATAAACATAATTGAGATGTGTTTATATTAATCCACCCATATGAAATTGGAGAACGAAGGAGAACACTCTATGGACTAAATACTATAGAGTCTCAAGTTGGTCCAACCATAAGATGAGAACCAATAAAACATGAACTCAGATTGCAAACCTAAAATTCAAATAACTAAAATAGAAAGTAATTGAATAGATGAGAGTTACACATGCATATACAAGGGTGTGTGTACCCAATAAATAAAATAAAATAAAATAAAAACAAATAAAACCGAATATAAATATATAACCAGAAAAAGGGGGCCACAAAATATTTAAATATAAATAATTCTAAAAAGAGTATTCTTTCACTTAAAACCCAATTCGGATTCGAACTGGAGTTTAGATTCAAATAGTGAGAAGGGAAATTAGAAAATTCAGGGAAATTAAATAAAATGGAAGAAAGAATTAAGAAAAAGAGGAAAACACAAAAAACCCAGCCGGCCCAGCTCCCTTCTTTTTCTCCATCGTGCGGCCCAATTTCTCCCCCACTGGGCGCGGCCCTATCTCCCTCTGCTCCGCCCGCTCCATCCTCCTACCTAGTGTGGCCTGCCTTCTCCCCTCCTTTTCCGTGTGGCGCGCAGCCTAGCCCAACCCGATGCTACACAACCTTCGTCCTCCCCCCGCTTCCTCTTCAAAGCCGATCGCCGCTCCGCATTTCCCAGGACAGGATGCCGCTCGGGTGCCGCCTGCCGTGCCAGCTCCGCTGCCCTTGTCAATCAGTCACCACCCTCGACGCCCACGAGATCATTACCCCAGTAACCGGATCGAACGCTACTCGACGCCTCATCCAATCACCATGGTAAGAGCCAGCTCGGCCTGCAATTCCGACGATGGGACTCCTCCCCGTTGCGTCGTTCCGCGGTAGTCCTTGCGCGATGTCTCCTCCACCTTTTCACCTTCTCGTCGCGTCCGCCTCCGCCTTAGTCACCGCGTGCCAGCTACCTTCACCCGAGGGCTAGCACCGCGCCCATCGAACGGCATGCGCGCGCATCCACGCCACCACCTCGGGCACCTATAAAATGGCTTCCTCCCCTTCATTATCGGGCACAACATCTTCGCCACACCTCCCTCCTTCTCCGTGATAGTCGAACACCCCTCACCGTGGCTCACTTGCCTCCAATTCGGACGAACATCGTCGGCCCCTGTTTTCTTCCCAAACTCCGGCTGCCGTCCCCGTTCCATCACCGGTGAGCATCAATCTTCCAATTAATTTCTCTGTTATCTTCTGCATCTTTCATGCAAGCTATAACACGTCTTCTTTTGTGGTTTAGTGCTCCCTAGAACGGATGTGGGATCAACCCTAGCCGCGTCGCCGCCCACCATAGTAGTGCACTGTGGTCGTTCCCCTAGGCAACCTTTCCGGCATGCTCGTATTGCTAAAAATCTTCAGCATGATTCGTAGAATGTGTAAATGTCCTTAGAATGAAGAGTAAGCCACTACACGGGTAGTCTTCCCGAGCGCCGCCGTCCCATGCCGCTAGCGCACGTTGCCAGCGGCCGAGGAGCATTCCCCGACTCGGCCGAGCACGCTGCCACATTCAATGTACCCTGGAACAAATCCAAGACACACTAATTCCATGAGGATTCACGCGCACGGGTAGATCGCCTGCGCGCCGCCAAACTCGCCTGCACAGCACGCCGTCAGCCACCACTGATGCTACCTGAGCCCAGCCAATCCGCCCGACAGGTTCCTCGCACCATCTGGCACCTGCCTAGCTCGTAAATCGGATGAGAACCGCGCGGGCACAATAGCTCTGACGAACTCCCTAGCCTACCGCCATTCTTCGCGCTGCAGCTTGCCGTCGGCCGCCGTGGGCGTGTGCCCGGCCCGACCGAGCCTGCCGAGCGCTTGTATAGGCCCCCGCGCATCCGCTGTAGATGGTGGATTAGCCCCGGCCAACAGTCGGTGAGCCCCCTTGCCGCTCGCCACCACCTTCTGGTCGGGCCAGCAGTCCCGCGTGGTCGCCACCCTGGCAGCCACGCTGTCTCCACGTGCGCACGTGGCCGCTGAGTCAGAGCCCAGTCAGCGCCACCTCAGGGCCACGCATGCACCACCACCCCTGTCCCCATTGGCTGCCCCGACCCACGTAGACCACTCACCATGCGGCCCGTAGACCAAGCTTTGGTCCATAGAGCAGTCCTCCCTGTGCCACTGCCAGGAAGGCCCCACACAACATCCCCTGCAAGATAGCTAAACTGCTAAGTACACACACATGCTCACATGATTAGAAAACCCCCAACCTGTCAGCTTCTCATGGCAACACAGTAAATGCTAGGACCACACAAAAATCTACATAGCACAGTAAAATATGCATTTTAAAATATACAAAAATTTTATAAAAGTCCATAAATTAATATTTAGCTCTTAGAATATATTAAAGTGATTAATAGTACAAAATTCCTGCATAAAACTATGGTAGATGATACTGGCACCACAAAAATACATTAATCAATTAGGAAAATCAAGGAAATTCATGTTTAGGCTAGAAAAAAATAATAATACCCCCATAAATGATCATCTAAAATTCTTTAAAAATATTATTTGCCCTTTACAATATAATTCAAGTGGTATGTGGCTAATCTTATTATGGGACGGTAAAATAACTACAGAAGTCGCAAAATAGTTACATGGTTAAAAATTAGAGAAAATGACGTATGACCTATAAATAGAATAATAGGTCCAATCATTAGATGAGAATATTTAGAATATTAGTTGACATCTAGTACTTTTTTGCTAACATAAATTATGGGCTATAGAATTTGTTATCGCTCTGATAGGAAAATGCAGATAAAAGATTTCAATTAGTGTCTTCACAAATGATATTCTAAATATTCCCAAGAATATATATATTAGGACTTTTAGAATAGTAATTGACCAAAATAAATTATGAGATAATAAACTAACTAGTGTCATTAGAGAAAAGTAATCAAGAGATCTATTGGATAATAGAAAATCACATGCAAACTATAAGGGAAATAATATATTCACTGGTAATTCCATAAAATCCTAATAACTATGTAATAAATAAGTTCTATAATATGTTCTTGACATTAAAATGTATTAAGAAGGTAACTGGTTAAGAAAATAGTATAAATAAATGAGTCATACACTAGCTGTTATTAAAAGTACTTAGTTGGCTCAAAAATACTTAACATATTCTTGACCTATAAAATAAGTGAGTCTTATATACTATTCTGAAGATAGGCTAATTATAAAGAAGTCTCATAGAGGTCATGGTTAACCCGTTGATCATAATATAAGTAATTTATAATATAAACTAGTGAACTAACCATAATGATCATGAACCCTGTAAATAACTAGAAGACCCGATAAAACATTTATATCCTTTCAACAACCATTTAGTTGACCAATGAGACGGTAGAATTTCCAAATAGGCATCAGTAGAATGGCGTATTCTCTGATAAACCTTCTAAGAACCTTAGAAACTGCGTCACTGAATGATTGTTTGTATTATTGGAGTTCTATTTGGATTTCTTGGATCTTTATCGATGAATCGTGTTTTCTCCGTGAAGCTACGTACTTAGTGATCGGAAAGTTCGGGGAGGGGATATTCAAGACCCGGATCATGAAGAACAAGACAAGGACTTTGATAAACCACTGTAAAGGCAAGCTCTAACTCCTTGATCATATTTCACCTATGTTTTGCAATCGCACCTATGGCCTGTTTTCATTGCATGACTGTATGTCTATTTTAAAATATTGTTATGCTATGAACCACTTGATGTGGTAGCATGAGCTATGTTGATGAGTGAGTATCGGTGTTAGCTATTAGCCAACGATGAACAATAACACATAAGTTACTCGCTATCAATGGCTTGAAACAAGATACTGTATCAGTTACGATAATAGCAGTGACTATCACAATCCCCTCCTTGACCTTGACAACAAAACCCCTTAACAACCTAACAGCTTCATCACTGTGCTATAGCAGCGATGTGAGCACCTCGTTGTTAGTACTATGCTTAGAAACCCCTGCGATGTTTGCATCGCGAACCACTACACACTGTATACATGATTGTAAAATGTGTGAAAATGTGTTTGGTGGTGTGAGTTAGGATGTGGGTGGGTGATTAATGAAATGTGTGTGTGAAGGGGGAGTGTGGTCGAGGCGGGTATGATGATGGGATGCTGAGGTCTCCCTAAGAGGTATACCAGATGCGGTTGTATATTCGGTGTAACCCACCGATTGGCACTGAGTGCTTCAGTAGTAGTCCGATGACCATGTTTTTTGGACTATCCTTATACTGAGTACTTCAGTTTAGTTCAATGCTTTGTGTCCCGGACTAGTACTCTTGCCAAGGACCGATGGAGCCGCCTCACCAATATAAGGACCGGTTAATTTGACCTCAACATAGTGATTTCGTACAACCATAGAACCTGTATGGGCAAGACTCACCTTACCTTTCTGGTAACTGCCACATGAGAAAACTTGTAGAGCCATGGAGGGCACAGTGGACCAGGAAATGTCACGGAGACCAAGGGTCGTCCGGTGTCTGGTTGGGTAGTGAATGCCCGAATAGCCCCTGCGTCGGGCCGAGGTGTGAATCTGGGGTTACTCGGGAAAGATGGGATGAGCGTTGCGTTACTCTTTGATCCAGAGTATGTAGCCTATGGGTGAAGTGTACAAACTGCGCAGAGTCTTAATCTATCCGGATAGCTGTTTTTTTTGACCGGTGAAAAACTACAAGGGAGAACCCCAACAGCCATAAAACATATATTAAAAGAGACGAGGTAACAGCGAGTTACAATAGCTCAGTAGAGCTTGACTAGGTGTTCCAGAGGGAGGGACATCCATTACAAACTCTGAAGCCACAAGAGCACACTGACCCTATCCTCCGGCTTAAAACGGCAGGCCTGAAGCCTTGTAGAAGCAATGAAGGATCATTTCCAAGCATTTACAGAGGGAGTAGAGTTTCTGAAAATGACATTGTTACGAGCAATGGAGAAGGTTTCCATGAAGGTGCGATGACCCCAGCTGAGCTTGGCTTTTTGCAGGGTAAGAAAGCAGGCGATGTCGTGGTCCCAGTGAATCCCAATTACATTCCAGCATGCCATGTTGAAGGAGCGGTTAAAGAAGAGATGGTACGTGAGTTCCTCCACATTATCAGCACAGAGCACGCAAGTGTAGTTGTTCCCATCAATCGTGATGTTTTTTCTCTTCAGGAGGTTGCGTGAGATGAGCCGGTCCCGAAACATCAGCCACATGAAGATCTTTATTTTCTTTAGCACCTTTGAGGACCAAATCCAGCTAAAGGGTGTTGGTGGGTTGATGTGTTTGTAATAGTTGTTGTAAATAAGCTTGGAGCTAAAAGTTCTTGTTCCCCCAATTGGAGTCCACTCATCCTGTGCAGCTTCCCTGTGTGAAATTTCCTCCAGCATGGCCTCCAGATTGGCCAGTTCCAACAGTGCTTCCTCCGACAATGGTTGAAAAAAGTGATTGTGATGGTCTGAGCTGCTGAGGTATTGGGCCATTGAGATGTTGGTTCTTTTTGGGAAGGAGTATAAACGGGGCATGTCCCTTATGAGGAGGTGGCCTTCCCACTGATCCTGCCATAGTCGAATTGTGTCCCCTGTGGCAGTTTTGACTTCAAAATTCCTGAGAAAAGAATCAGATAGGCTCACAACATCCCTCCACCAGAAGGATCCTTTTCCTTTTGTGCTGTGGGGGGGGGGGGGTTAACCATTTCTGCGATAGCGTTGATGGATGAGGTGAACCCAGGGGATGTCTGCTTTGTTATAGATTTTCCAGAGGAATTTCATGAGCAAGGTTCCATTCATTGCAGTGAGGTTTTTCATACCCAGGCCTCCATTTTCCTTTGGTGTTGCAACTTGGTTCCAGGCCACCAGGGGTCGGCCCTTGCCAGCAATGTCCGAGCCTCTCCATAAGCATTGTTTCCTGGCTTTGTCAATAGCTTGAATGACTGACTGTCTCAATTTGATGGTACACATCGCATAAATTGGGATGGCGGATAGAACGCTATTGATGAGTGTACATCGACCAGCCATTGACAACCATGTTGCTGCTCCAGTTAGCGTTTTTTGCACCCTTAAGACAAGCCCTTCAAAGGCATCTGCTTTGGGTCTGTCGAGGCTCATCGGTAGACCTAAGTAAGTAAATGGGAATGAACCAATAGTGCAACCCAGTGTGGCTGGTAGAATTGTGGCCTCCTCTTCATCAGTGTTTATTTGTGTTAAGCTTAATTTTGCCCAGTTCACTCTTAGCCCTGTAGCTCCCCCAAAGGATTGTAGTAATTTTTCAAAAAGAAGAGATGTCTCTAGTTGGCTTTGAGGATTAGAATAGTGTCATCTGCATATTGTACTACAGGGAAGTCCTCGTTCATTTCTTGATGCAGTGGCAATGATAGAAGCCCCAACTCCACTGCTTTGTTGATTAAAATTTGTAGAAGATCTGCTGCCAATACACATAGCGGGGGGGGGGGCTAACGGGTCCCCCTACCGAACACCTCTTCTGCAGTGAAAAGTCTTTCCTGGCACCCCATTGAGAAGAACTGAGGAGGTGGCAGTAGATAGAATATCTGTTACCCATGTGATCCACTGTTCAGGAAAACCCAAAACTCTCAGCATGTGTATAATGAAGTCATGTTCAACCCTGTCAAAGGCTTTTTCGAAGTCCAGTTTGAGTACTATGACACCAGTGTTGGTTTTTTTGCATTGATAGAGGTACTCATAGACCCAAGCCATGCAGTCCTGGATGGTTCTTTTCTTGATGAAACCATATTGATTTTTGTGGATAATGGTTGGGATGACTTCCTGCAATCTAACTGAGAGTATCTTAGTGATCAGTTTGATAGTGGAGTTCAGCAGTGATATGGGCCTGTAATCTGTAACCCTGCAGGGATTATTGATCTTCGGGATGAGAGTGATTAAGGAGCTGTTCAGAGGCTGGATACTGATGTTGCCATTAAACAAGTCCGAGCACAGCAGATAAATGTCTTCCTTAATGATGTGCCAGCATGCCTGAAAGAATTTTGTGTTGAACCCATCTGGACCTGGGGCTTTGTAAGTTGGCATGTTTTTGAGTGTGGCATCAATTTCCTCCCTGGTGATCGAGTTGCATAATGTATGTAGATGTTGTCCAGGCAGCACCCAATGGTGGATTTGTGGCCATTGTTGAGTCGGGGCAGATTGCCCTAACCTTTCAGAAAATTCCTTCCAAAGGGTTGAGGCCTTGTGCCCATGATCCATCAACTCCACTCCATGGTCATCTTGAATGATTGATATATTGTTTCTCCTATATCTTTCTATTGCTGCAGCCAAGAAGAATTTGGTTGGCTCATCACCAAACATGGCCCAACGCTCCGTATAACGTTGTCTCCAGTAGTCATTATGTTGCTTTAAGAGCTGACTGAGTTGACGTTTGATCATGTTTCTGAAACAGCTTTCCTGCAAGTATAGTGTCCTCTGCTCTTCCATTGTGTCCATGATCAGAATAACTTCGTTGCATCGTTTGATCAGTTTTTTCAGCCCACCTAGTGATCTGCTCCACTTGCATAGCTTGTATCTCAGACGTTTTAATTTAGCAGAAACTCTCCTTGCACTACCAACTGTTGGCAGAGGCTGGTCTCATGAGTCCTTGACAATGGTGAGAAACTGTGGATGTCTGAGCCAGTAGTTTTCAAAACGAAAGCATTTTGATTTAGGTATGGTGGTGCATATCTGAGCTACTAGTGGGACATGGTCTGATGTGTCCCTGGCCAAAGGCCGAAGTGAGGAGTTGGGAAATGATAGGGACCATTGCGCTGAGGTAAAGCACCAATCTAGTTGATCAAGTAGAGGCGATTGTTGCATGTTGCTCCAAATGTAATTCCTACCTTGGAGAGGGATTTCAATAAGTCTCAAGTGTTTAATGATGTCATTGAACATCTGCATGTCCCCTATATTCGCTCCCGTTCAGTTGTGATCACTGGTGTGGCGATAAAAGTTGAAGCCCCCAATATCATGTATAGCTCCTGCGGTTGCAATGAGAGATTCCAGAGCCAGTCGATGAACTCCTGCCGGCGAGGTCCCTAGCAAGGTCCATAGACTGAGATCAGGTGCCAGATGACCCCATTCTGTCGGGATGTGAACCACATGAATATGGCAAAGTCCCTGATATCCAGAGCTTCCCCCCTGAAGTAAGCTATCATTCCAGGCTACCAGTATACCTCCTGAGGCACCCCTGGATGGTGCAAAGCCGAATTTATTGAATCTTCTGGGTGCCAGTCGTTTAAGGAAAGAAATGCCAATATGTTCCATTTTGGTCTCTTGTAGACATAAGATATTGCACTTCTGGACCTCCTCTATTTTGGATCTGACTGCTTGCTGCTTAGCAGTGTTATTAAGACCACGGATGTTGCAGTTGAAGACATTCCAGTTACGGTTTATGTTGTGCACCATAAATAATAGTTAGGGATGATAGAGCAGTCCGGGAAGTAATCCCGACCGAGTGAATGAGGATGTGGCCTATGAAACTAAGGTCAGTGTGCAACGAGGGCCAACGAACAAACCAGTAAACAGACAGACAGATGAGCCAAGCAGCATAGAAATAAGTCACAGCCAACAAACTCCAGAAAAGACTAACTGCCATAAACTGAGGTTCCGGCCACCGGCCGATCAAAAAGCAGAATTGTTCCCAACAGTGCATGTTCCCAACAGAGCATACCACAAAACAACAGCCAGTACTGTTTAAAACAACCACACTACAATTCCAAACAACAGCTTCCCAAAAGACGAACCCATCAGCAACATAGCAGCCCACAGTGTGCCCGGTGCCCTCCACTCCCAGCAAGTCAAGCTTGATGTATGGCATCGTCATTCAGCTCTGGGAGGGACATCATATGGTGCGCCACCTCAGGGGGAACGCCGCACTCGTTTACCACCGTCGTCTGCAGCACATCAGTGCAGAGTTTAGGGTAGGGACAGCTGGAGTCAAGAGAGTCAAGACTGGGGAATTTGATTGGACCTGGAAAGAGATTGAGTGCCGGTGTATCCTCAGATGAGCAGGTGGAGGCATGGTCCGATGTCCCTGCATGAGCATTTGGAGCCGAGGGCTCCTCCTTGGTTTGCTGGGTTCCAGTGATCGGTTGGAGTAAGAGGGTCCAACAATCTCTGCTACTTCCGGTTTCAGGGCCTTGCTTTGTTTTCCTTTTATCTTATCTGCAGCAGCAATGGGCTCGGCAGTGATATCTTTGATGACCAATGAGGAGTGGCTAGAACTCTGCTCCCTTGTCTGCTGATCAGTGGAGTTAGAGAGCGACATGGTGATGACTTTATTGAACCCCCCTTGCCCATTGGCTTCATTGAACTGGATGTTCCACCATGCATAGGGGGAGTTCGGGAAGGCCACTTGGAGCATTCTTCTCAGCCCCACTGAGTCCAGGGGGCGAAGCCAGTCTGGTTGCTGCATAACATCCTCCGGGTTGACCAGTGAGAAGTTTTGTTGCTCCATCCTTGAAGCTCTGACAGCCGGTTCAGTCATGTTCGCGTCGTTTGAAGCTTCCTCTTGAGGTGGGGCTTCAGAGAGGGCGTCCATCTCCTGGTGCGGTGGGGGCAGTGGCGGCCCCCATGGTTCCCAGCCATCGTTGTCCTGCTGTTGGTGCTGTTCATCAGGCACCGACCATTCATCATCATCTTCCGGCTGTTCCTCAGGTGGTTCTTAAAGAGGATGAGGGTTGCCATACAGGTGCAGGTCATCTTCCGGGGGGATGCCCCAACCATCTACTTCCCCAAAGCCATTCGGAGCAATCCAGTTGAGAATGTACACCGGGCAAGACCACGAACACCCGACCCCATGCCTGGTGCCTTGACGCAGGACTAAACTTCTAGGGACGAACCTTGCATTGGTGTAGAGACATTTGACCAATATGAAGCCCAGAGCCCTCGGGCTTGTGTGCCACTGAAGTAACTTGCCAAAACCAGAAACTGCTAACTCAATAGCTTCAACCATCCTTGTAAGACCTATGTGTGCTGAATACATTGGCTTTTCGTGAATACACTTGCTTTGATGATAAAAGTTTTGAATATCACCAAAACACCTTTTTATCAAGGTCCGACTCTAGCTCCGAGCTACAGCAAGGTCCGACGGTAGGTCCGGCTTGTTTTGGGTAGCTCCGGTTACGTACGATGCTAGGTCCGACTAGCTTTGGTCAGTTCCGGTGAAGTTTTGTCTTTAGCTCCGGCATGTCTTTGATAGCTCTGACATGTTTTTGCTAAGCTCCGAAGTTGATTTTTCTAGCTCCGGCTTTTGGGATTACTAGTTTCGACTAGTTCTGGTTAGCTCCGGCGCTAGGTCCTGCTAGTTTTTTAAGCTCCGGCGGGAGCTTGGTTGTACTAGTTTGGTAAGCTCCGGCGCTAGGTTCTACTAGCTTTTGTTAGCTCTGGCTCAAGGTCCGGGTTGCTCTGGCAAGGTCCGGAACTTGACCGCAGTGCTTCTGCTTTTCATTTGCAATGTTTTGTACTTGCTTTACATTGTTGGAAAGATTGCTTAGTATTCGTTTGCTATGTTTTTGATCCGTTTTTGTTGATATGGATAATATCGTGTTACTGTGGTTTTGCAACATGCTTATGTGAGGTTCTCACGTAGGGTGTTGTGTTCGGAACTAACTTGAGTCAAGTCGAGGACTTGGGCTCGTATGGATTGATTGTTTATTCATGTGCAGGTGTTGCTTGAGTTCAAGACATGGCTGGTAACGGGATCCATTGGACTAGTCTCAGGGAGGAGATGAGGTTCCAACAACCAAATTCAGGAGGAATTGTGGTTGAGCTGATCAGGAGGTTGCGCAGAATGATTGAATTAAGAACAATGCAATGAAGGTATCGTGGACGTCATTGGAAGATGTTTGCATGTATTCAAGGAGTGCATGGACGTGGCTACATGGTTCCGAGACGTGATGAAGAGATGTGGACATAAAGAATTGGTCGGAACGGTCCAACCAACTAGGTTATGGACTCAGGCTGCGGCTAAGATGGGTTTGACTCAAATATGGAAAGATTTGAGTTGGTTATGATAGGATTTCGTATGGGTCACGAATTTGAGTTGTTTAGGAATGTGGGATACGTTCCTAAGGTGTTTGGAAGTCTTAAGATTGCTTCTATATGCGTATAGAAGAATCTTGAGCAGTTATGGAAAGTTACGATTCGTGATCTGAGTAGGATTGGAGTCCTAGTTGATATTGGGTTGGCCTAAGGGCTGGTTATATAAGCAAGGGAGCCCAGAGCTCGTGGTGCACGACTTTGGAGCTGTTCCTCTTGTGTTCTATTGAATAAAATTCGTAGTTTGATGGAACTTTTGTGCCTTGTTTTTCCGACTTGTCCCAGACATGTTTTACTCGTCGAGTTTCTGGACAGCACTACCTTTCATTGGTGGTTTTATCACAACTCGAGTTTTACAGATCCAATTGACGTGATTCTTTTTGGGTTGTCTTCACAACTTGATTGTCTATCATCTGTGGTCTATGATCTACACGAGTTTCTTTGCAGCATTCCAGAACTGTTTTTTTCTCGAGTAGGGCAGATTGACCATTGTTTGATCTTTCGATCATAACTTGAGTTTTTCTCGACGAATTTGAGTGATTATTTTTGTGTTGTCTTCGTGACTTGATTCTCTCTCATATCTATCACTTTTTTCGCGGTAAAACACATTTAGTCTCACACACTATTTCTTTAACAGATCGTTTTTCTGCCGAAAGGGTTTGGGCTTTAATTGTTTCCGCTGCGTAAGATTTTTAAATCTACCATTCACCACCCTCTGGTAGCTTTTCACGTGCTCTTCGATCCTACGATTGGTATCAGAGCCACGGTGCTCTAATCTTTGTGATTTGTGTGTGTTTTTGACCAATCATCATGGAGAAGTACTCTGCCAAACCTTGTGTGTTCGCTGGTATTGATTTTCAGGTTTGGAAGGCACGCATGGAGGCTTTCATCCAGGCACAAGGCTTTGCAATATGGGAGAAGGTATACAAGCCTTACGAAGTGCCATCAAACGATCAAGTTACAGCTACAAATCTGAGAGATGTCGACAACAACAACAAGGCTCGGAACTTGATCATACAAGGATTCACACAAAGCGACTTCGACCGTGTTGCACACCTCCGATCTGCATACGATGTGTGGAAAGAACTTTGTGACTACCACGAAGGATCCAACACGATCAAAGAGGTAAGGCAAGACATGTTCAAAAAGGAATACATGCGCTTCGAGATGCAACCCGGTGAGTCTATTGATGACCTTTTTGCTCGCTTTAATAAAATTCTCAGCAACTTGCGTAGTGTCAATGTTAATTTTTCAGATGCTGAAAATGCTAGGCAATTGCTAAGTGCATTAGATATGTCAATTTGGGAGATGAAAGTCACATCTATTCGTGAATCTACTGTCATGAGTTCACTTACTTTAGATGTAGTCTATTCGAAACTAAAAACTCATGAAATTGACATCCTAGCATGTAAGAACCCAAATAAGTCTATTGCATTGGTTTCACAACGTGATATGTCTATCTCCGGCCAATCATCATCTTGCAATTCTCTTGCTTTGTTGTCCTCACTAACCCTGGAGCATATCGAAGAATTTCTAGAAGAGGAGTTGGCACTCATCTCTACTAGATTCTCAAAACCATTGCAAAATGTTAGAACTAGAAGGAGAGTAAGCTCCGGACCTCAACGCTGTTTTGAATGTGGTAAAACAGGACACTTTCGTACAGAATGCACTAACCTTTCAGGTCCGACCACCCGGGAAGAAAAACAAAGCAAGGTTCGGACCTCCTCTGGAAATTCCAACAAGAAGAAGAAAGGTACCATATGACGCAAGATGATCAATAGTTTCATCACCGCGCTTCAAAAGTTCAGTTCAAGCGACATGGACATTCGAAGTGATGAAGATGAAGATGATTTGGCAAACTTGTGCTTCATGGCGGGCAAGTCAAGATTAAGTATGGAGGAGGCAGAACACAACAGCGACAATGAAGAGGTATGTCCTACTTGCGAAGAAATGTGTGATGCTATTTCTCGTGCCACTATTATTGTTAAGAAAAAGGACAAAAAGCTTAGGGATAGTGCTGCTAAAATTGAATCACTAGAATCTGAAATCAACCGTTTAAAAACTTTGATTCCTAGTAATGATGCATGTTCCTCATGTGATTTAATATATGAACAATTGTCCTCATTAAGAAGTGCGCACACCTCCACACTTGATAAACTTGAGTTAGAAATTGAAAAGAACAAAGAGCTTGCTGCACTTAATGATAAAAACATGAAAGATGCTAGCTGTTCTACAATTGATTTGCCTTGTTCTACTTGTGATAATCTTGATAAGAAACTACAGGATGCTATGAATGAAATTTCTATATTGAACAATGCTTTACTTTCTCATGAAGTTAAATTTTGTTCAAATTGCAAACTAAAAGGAAAAACTTCATGTGAAAATTGCCTTGATCTGTCCAATAAACTTGATGACATGCATAGGACATTAGATCGGTTTTGTAATGGGAATAAGAACCTAAACTTACTGCTGAATTCTTCTAAGTCTTGCAATGATAAAACTGGTTTAGGTTTTGATTCTCATGCTCATGATAAGGCACATCCACCTAAAATTGTAAAGTCATCAGGAAGTGATTTGATTCAAACAGTTCCTAAACAAAAAAGGAGTGGTTTTCAAATCTGCAGGAGTGTTGTCTCATTTGATTTCAAATAAAAATATTGCTTGCTCATCTAGACATGAACACAAAGTTAAATTTCATTGTACTTTCTGTGGTAGAGATTGTCATGTCATAGATTTTTGTTATAGATAGCTAAACAACATAAAAGGGAAAGAATGGTTGCTAGATCTCAAAACTTTCATGCAAAATTTGCTGCTCACATTGAACCGAATGTACAACCTGCTGTTTTGAGTCAAAAACATTCAAAGTTTACCTCCGGACCTTCTGTTTTTGCCTCCGGAGCTACTGATGTTTGTGCTACACAAGTAACACCTTATAGGTCAGTAGTTAAGAATAAAAAATCTCAAACTTTGACTCATAAACCTGCTGCTTTGTCTCAGCTTTCGCGTGTTTTTCCTGCTGCACGTCGCGTGACTCAGTACTGGATTCCTAAATGCCTTTTGACTAACCCCAGTATTGAGTCATCGATGTATTGTGCTTCTATGTAGGTTACATGTTTGAGGAAGAAGAACATTTGGATTGTGGATTCAGGTTGCTCACGCCACATGACGGTAACAAAAATTGGTTCTCCTCCCTCTCTTTTGTGTCACGTGTAGAGAATGTTACTTTTGCCGATAATTCTTTAACTCCTATAATTTCTAAGCGTTCAGTTAGAGTAAATGATCACTACACTTTGAAGGATGTGGCACTTGTCAAAAATTTGAAATACAACTTGCTTTCTGTTTCACAATTGCTAGATGAAAGTCTAGAAATTATTTTCAATAAAAACTACTGCAAAGTTGTAGGATCAAATAGTGAGCTTATTTTTAACATGTCTCGGTTTGGAAGAGTTTTTAAAGCTGATTTTGATATGTCTTCCTCTAAGCATAGGTGTCTACTTGCTAATGATTCAAAGGACTTATATTTTTGACATCGTAGACTTGGTCACGTAGGCTTTGATCACCTAACGCGTGTTAGTGCTCTTGATCGCATACGTGGGCTGCCTAAGCTTAAAGGGGACAAAGAAATTGTGTGCTCTTCTTGTAGACATGCTAAGATGGTTGCATGTTCACATACTCCTCTCACAATGATCATGACAACTGAACCCTATCAACTTTTGCATCTTGACACCGTAGGACCTTCACGTGTTCAATCCTTCGGAGGTAAATGGTATGTTCTTGTTATCGTTGATGATTATTCTAGATACTCTTGGGTTTACTTTATGGCGTCAAAGAATGAAGTTTTTAGTCACTTTAGAACTTTATTTCTTAGATTATCAATTGAACACCCAGGATCATTAAAAGCAATTAGAAGTGATAATACAACTGAATTTAAAAATCAATCTTTTGATCACTTTTGTGCTGAAAATAGAATAGATCATCAATTCTCTTCAGAATATGTACCTCCACCTCAAGGTCACACTTTAATTGGATCTAAATGGGTATATAAAAATAAATAAAGTGAGGATGGGGTTGTGGTTAGGAATAAGACTAGGTTGGTTGCTCAAGGTTTCACTCAAGTTGAAGGTCTAGATTTTGACGAAACTTTTGCTCCTGTCGCTAGATTAGAAGCCATAAGAATTTTGTTGGCTTTTGCTGCATCTCAAGGTTTCAAGCTATATCAAATGGATGTTAAAAGTGCTTTTCTAAATGGCTACATAGATGAGGAGGTTTAGGTCAAGCAACCAACAGGTTTTGAAAATACAGATTTTCCTAATCATGTTTACAAACTGTCCAAAGCCTTATACGGTCTCAAACAAGCCCGTAGAGCATGGTATGATAGGTTAAAAACATTCTTACTAAAAAAGGGGTTTACCATGGGCAAGGTTGATAAAACACTTTTTGTGCTTAAGCATGGCAATGACTCATTATTCGTTCAAGTGTATGTGGATGATATTATCTTTGGTTGTGCTTCTCATGATCTTGTGTCCAAGTTTTCAACAATGATGAGTTCCGAATTTGAAAGGAGTATGATGGGTGAACTCACTTACTTTTTGGGGCTGCAAATCAAGCAAACCAAGGAGGGTACCTTTGTGCATCAAACAAAGTATACCAAAGACCTCCTAAGGCGCTTCAACATGGACAAAGGCAAGCCTCTTCGGACACCAATGGGAACAGCAACAACACTTGAACTTGATGAAGATGGTGAACCCGTGGATCAAAAAGAATATAGAAGCATGATTGGATCACTTTTGTACCTCACGACATCAAGACCGGACATACAATTTATCGTATGTCTTTGTGCACGGTTTCAAGCCTCCCCACGTGCTTCACATTGTCAAACCATCAAAAGGATTCTCAGGTACTTACATGGAACTCAAGAATTTGGCATTTTTCTTCCTTCTTCCTCAAACGTTACTTTGAAAGCTTTTTCGGATGCTGATTTTGGGGGTTGTAGGATTGATAGGAAAAGTACTTCCGGTGCTTGTCATTTTCTTGGTAATTCTCTTGTTGCTTGGTCCTCTAGAAAACAAAATCCACAGCTGAATCTGAATATGTAGCTGCTGCTAGTGCTTTCAAATTCTTTGGATTGTTCAAACACTTAAGGACTATGGGGTTGATCTAGATAGTGTTCCACTATTTTGTGATAACACTAGTGCCATTTGCATTGCAAGAAACTCTGTGCAACATTCTAGAACTAAGCACATTGACATTAGGTATCACTTTCTCCCGAGATAATGTTGAAAAAGGAAACATTGTGCTTCACCATGTAGATACTGAACAACAATTGGCTGACATTTTTACAAAACCTTTGGATTTCACTCGTTTTTGTTACATTCGTAGTGAAATAGGGGTTATGCATCCTCATGGCTTAAATTGAGGGGGAGTTTTTGAAACTTGGGAAGTCTATGTGTGAATCTGAAATTAAAATAATATGAGCATAGTATTTCATACATATATGACTTTGTGATTCCTTTTACATGCTGAAAGTTCTTACTACATTACTCGTGTTATACATTTTGTAGTTTTTGCCATGTCTAGTAATTGGAATAGTTACTTACACTAAAACTGGTCATGGTCGAACTTTCTTGCTGTTTTGAACTTGTTACATGTTCACAAGTGCTTTTAATCATAAAGAATTAATCAAGTAATCAACTCACATGTTGAGTTTTTATGAACAAATATAAATTGAGAAAAGATGAAGAGAATATGCATGCATCTGACTTCTTCTTTTGAGATGGCTTATCATTGCACTTAGATATGAACTTGGAAGAAGTTGTGTATTACTAAAACCATGTCCTTAAGCTTCTGATTGTCAACTGAAATAGGCTTGGCTTAGTTGGTTAGGATAAGGCAGATGCGCATATAATCTCTTGCAAATATCATACGATCTAAATTTATGCTTTGAAAAATAATAAAATGCAGCAACAAGTGTCATGCTTTCAGGTTTTGAAATAGTTAAGTTTGTGAGATCATGACCTGCTAAAATTGAAAATCACACTTGATCTCTAGCATGGCTTACACTACTTTATGTATCTCATTGATGTGATAGTGTAAGTTACTTGATAGTATGACTTGGATGAGCTTTGTTTATATGTATATGTTATAATATGCTCATAACAACTAATGTTGCAGAGATA
Organism: Tuctoria greenei; assembly: GCA_036927565.1. Taxonomy (NCBI): domain Eukaryota; kingdom Viridiplantae; phylum Streptophyta; class Magnoliopsida; order Poales; family Poaceae; genus Tuctoria; species Tuctoria greenei. The sequence goes on along the minus strand of JAYESD010000002.1, from coordinate 249,535,172 downwards.
ATTTGTTTATATGCTCATGACTTGCTGAATATATTGTCAAAGGGGGAGAGATAAGCATGAAGAGAGAGAGAATATGTGCATAAGGAGAGATAATAAAGGGGGAGAGATAATATGGGAATTTTTGTTTCTCATTTTACTTTTGATTTACAAAGGGGGGGGGGGAAATTATTTTCAAAACTTTTATGTGAATAAGCCAATGTTCGGATTTTAAATGGTGTTGCCAATGCATTCATCAAGGGGGAGATTGTAAGACCTATGTGTGCTGAATACATTGGCTTGTCGTGAATACACTTGGCTTTGATGATAAAAGTTTTGAATATCACCAAAACACCTTTTTATCAAGGTCCGACTCTAGCTCCGAGCTACAGCAAGGTCTGACGGTAGGTCCGGCTTGTTTTGGGTAGCTCCGGTTACGTTCGATGCCAGGTCCGACTAGCTTTGGTCAGCTCCGGTGAAGTTTTGTCTTTAGCTCCGGCATGTCTTTGATAGCTCCGACATGTTTTTGCTAAGCTCCAAAGTTGATTTTTCTAGCTCTGGCTTTTGGGATTACTAGTTCCGACTAGTTCTGGTTAGCTCTAGCGCTAGGTCCTGCTAGTTTTGTAAGCTCCGGCAGGAGCTTGGTTGTACTAGTTTGGTAAGCTCCGGCGCTAGGTTCTACTAGCTTTTGTTAGCTCTGGCTTAAGGTCCGGGTTGCTCTGGCAAGGTCCGGAACTTGACTGCAGTGCTTCTGCTTTTCATTTGCAATGTTTCGTACTTGCTTTACATTGTTGGAAAGATTGCTTAGTATTCATTTGCTAAGTTTTTGGTGCATTTTGGTTGATATGGATAATATCGTGTTACTGTGGTTTTGCAACATGCTTATGTGAGGTTCTCATGTAGGGTGTTGTGTTCTGAACTAACTTGAGTCAAGTCGAGGACTTGGGCTCGTATGGATTGATTGTTTATTCATGTGCAGGTGTTGCTTGAGTTCAAGACATGGCTAGTAACGGGATCCATTGGACTAGTCTCAGGGAGGAGATGAGGTTCCAACAACCAAATTCAGGAGGAATTGTGGTTGAGCTAATCAGGAGGTTGCGCAGTATGATTGAATCAAGAACAATGCAATGAAGGTATCGTGGACGTCATTGGAAGATGTTTGCACATATGCAAGGAGTGCATGGACGTGGCTACATGGTTCCGAGATGTGATGAAGAGATGTGGACGTAAAGAATTGGTCAGAAAGGTCCAACCGACTAGGTTACGGACTCAGGCTTCGGCTGAGTCGGGTTTGACTTAAATATGGAAAGATTTGAGTTGGTTATGATAGGATTTCGTATGGGTCACGAATTTGAGTTGTTTAGGAATGTGGTATACGTTCCTAAGGTGTTTGTAAGTCTTAAGATTGCTTCTATCTGCGTATAGAAGAATTCTGAGCAGTTATGGAAAGTTACGATTCGTGATCTAAGTAGGATTGGAGTCCTAGTTGATATTGGGTTGGCCTATGGGCTGGTTATATAAGCAAGGGAGCCCAGAGCTCGTGGTGCACGACTTTGGGGCTGTTCCTCTTGTGTTCTATTGAATAAAATTCGTAGTTTGAAGGAACTTTTGTGCTTTGTTCGTCTGACTTGTCCCAAACAAGTTTTACTCGTCGAGTTTCTGGACAGCACTACCTTTCATTGGTGGTTTTATCATAACTCGAGTTTTATAGATCCAATTGACGTGATTCTTTTTGGGTTGTCTTCACAACTTGATTGTCTATCATCTGTCAAACTTTTACGGTCATTGGATTTGTGGTATATGATCTACACGAGTTTCTTTGCAGCGTTCCAGAACTATTTTTTTCTCGGGTAGGGCAGATTGACCATTGTTTGATCTTTCGATCATAACATGAGTTTTTCTCGACGGTTTGAGTGATTCTGTCGGTACCTTGGTAACCGTACACCCCTTGAGATTACAAAGATCTCAAGGGAAAGTCATCTACTTGATTTGAAGACCTTCGGAGGCCCACATGTCAGATATAACTGGACCCGCTTCTCCAACATGGTTAATCCCAGGGTCGCCACGTGTACTATCAAACTGGAGCTACCGCCCACAAGGGGGAAGCTCCGGGCTATGTACCGAAATGGCACCCCCGGACCTAACCCCAGACCGAGGGAAGCTCCGGATCTGACACGTGTCAGGTAGCTCCGGAGCTACCTATTTCCCACAATATGCTCTGGAACTGCCACGTGTCCAACAGTTGGATCTTCAGCCTCTAACCTTCGGAAGACTCAACAACGGCTCCGGATCTTCAAAGGGGAATCAAGGACTTCAAGACCCGATTAAGTGTCATTAATATCATATTAATGACACACGATCGGACGACCTTAATTAACAGTAACGGTGCTGTCAAAGCCCATTACCCGGTCATTAAGGGCAATTAAACGTGTTGAATGAGTATCAATACTAGTAACCGCCGGGGCCACATATCGGGCCAGGCTAACTTGTAACGGCCTGCCCTTGTACTATAAAAGGACAGGCCGACGAAGGACTCTACATGGGCAGATACGCTACACATGTTCCATAGACGCTCGACACAAGCTCATACAGCTAATACAACAACAACACACCCGTGGAGTAGGGTATTACGCTCAGGCGGCCCGAACCACGTAAATCCCCGTGTCTCCTGTGCTATTGACAATTCACCTTCTTGAATCTCCGCGCGCCCACACCGAACATCAAACTCCTCTAACACTTTAGTAGTGTCAGGAGATCTGCCGGATCCAAACCACCGACAGTTGGCGTGCCAGGTAGGGGGCGCCTGAGATTTCGAGAATGGTGAAATCAGCTGCTGGATCATCTAACGGTCATCCTGCTGTTCAAGCTGTTGGGGGCAATCCCTCCAATATGCAGCCACCAGCAGGGGCCTCAACGCCAGCAGGAGTCACACTGCCACCACCACCGCCTCCACCAGCAAATCAAGCTGGACAACACGATGGTGCACCGGTGTCAGTCACTGCGTCGGGAAATCATGACAACCCGGAACACGCGCTCCATGCAGCACGTGCTCTTCTCCAACGCCCACCACCTCCGGATGCATCCCGGGATGCATTAGAGCAGTGGAGGGCCGATGTGGAACATTTGGTTGCAGCAGCAGCCGACCGCATCAGCAATCAGGGTCCTCCTCCTTCAGGACGGGCCCCATCGCAGCGACGGACCTTGTCTGGCAGACTTGGTCCGCATGTTTCCAACAACGGGAGATGTGCTGCATCACAGCAGGTGACATCGTTGCCCTCCGGGGCACGACGCACCCACACGGTATCAAGGCTTTCAACTCATGACCTCCGGGCGGAGCTTGATCGCCGATATCGCCAATAGGACGGCCGAGTCCATATTGAGCGTGCTCGTGAAAGACGAGAAGCTCAGGACGTTCTTGCTCCTGAAGGAGTGGGAGGAGGCTGTTCAGCCCTGGCCATGCATCTGCGCATGGTCAGGTGGCCACAGAAGTTCCGGCCTCACCTGTCAGAGAAGTTTGATGGGACCGTCAATCCTTTCGAATTTCTTCAGATCTACTCCACTGCTATCTTGGCAGCTGGAGGAAATGAGGTCGTAATGGCCAATTATTTTCCAGTGGCTTTAACTGGGACCGCCAGGTCCTGGTTTATGAGCCTTCCACCCAACTCCATCAACAGTTGGGAGGAGCTGTGCCGGCAGTTCACCGCCAACTTCGGGAGTTCATACACCTGACCAGGCACTGAACTGGACCTTTTTTGCAGTCGTGTAAAAAGGGGGAGAATCCCAGCGATCATTCATCTAGAGGTTCTCTCAGGTACGAAACACTATCCCTTCTATCTCCAGCGCTTCTGTCATTGTGGCATTCAGACAGGGTGTACGAGATAAGAAGATGTTGGAAAAACTGGCGATCAAGGAGGTCACCAGTGTCACGGAACTCTTCAGTTTGGCCGACAAATGTGCCAGAGCTGCGGAGGGCCGTGAAATGCACTCCAAACCAACTCCGGAGGATCACAAGAAATCCTCTAAAGAAGAAGCCGCTACCTCCGGGAGTGGCAAGAAGAAGAAGACGACCAACGGCAAGAAGAAGCCGTCGGCCAGTGCATCCAATGTTGCAGCTGCTGCAGCTCCGGGTGGCCGGGGGCCACGCTCCGAGAAGCGACCTCGACCGTCTTATGAAGACGGTGGCAAACCCAAAGTGTGGTGTCCAATTCACAAAACGGGCAGCCACAGTTTGGAAGACTGTCGGGAGGTCCAAAACCTTGCCGAGCGCTACAACAATCGCCGGGAAGAAGCTCCTTTCCGATAGAGGGAAGGAAAACAAAAAGTCGACGAAGCTCCGGCTGAAGAGGAGTTAGGTTTTCAGGATCCCAAAAAGGTCTTGAAGGCCGTATACACCTCCGTCGACGACGATTCTGACTTCTCCGACAACGAGCGTCGGAAGACCATGAACACCATTTCGGTGGATCATGGGACATCACCTCCCGTCGCGTCATCAAGACTATGCGTCGGGACATGGCTGTTGTAGCTCCTACAGCCAGACCGGAGCCTCATCGGAAGTGGATGAACACAGCCATCACTTTTGATGCTTCGGACTGCCCTCGAAGCATGGTTGGAGCAGGACAGTTACCTTTGATGGTATCTCCTACCATCAATAACATCCAGCTCCACCATGTCATGGTAGACGGAGGTTCGGGGCTTAACCTCATAAGCTTCGAAGCTTTTATTAAGCTTCAGCTCCGACCTTCGGATCTCCACCCCTCCCGACCTTTCTCCGAAGTAGGTCCGGGAGCCATTACCCTCCCTGTTACCTTCGGGACACGGGAGAAGTATCGCATCGAGAAGTTGGTCTTTGACGTTGCTCAGATCAACTTACCCTTCAATGCCATCTTGGGTAGGCCTGCCTTGTACAAATTCATGGCAGCTGCTCATTATGGCTACCTGGTGTTAAAGATGCCAACACCAGTAGGCGTTCTCCGGATCCGCGGAGATCGTACTGCTGGAGTAACTGCTCTGGACGAACTCCATGCACTTACCACGGCACAAGAGGAGGACTCCAGGCAGGAGCAAGCTCCAAAACCCCCGAGCATTCATCAACGAGACTCGACATCTGCACCTCGTGTGAAGCCAAGCGGTGACACCGGCGTTCCCGTCAAAGTCGTCCAAATTGGTTCTGATGCCGCTCAGACCACCCGTATATCGGGAGGATTGAACGACAAATAGGAACTCGCGCTCATCGCTTTCCTCCGGGCTAATGTCGACGTGTTTGCCTGGCAACCGTCACAAATTCCTGGGATCCCCAGGGAGGTGATTGAGCACAATCTGAGGATCTACCCTGACACCCGACCTATGCACCAGAAGCCTCGAAAGCAATCTGTAGAGCGACAGAACCTCATTCGACAAGAAGTGAAGAAGTTGCTCAAAGCTGGATTCATCCGAGAAGTCTTCCATCCAAAATGGTTGGCAAACCCAGTCGTTGTGCCCAAGGCCGGCGGGAAGCTTCGGATGTGTATCGACTACACAACACTAAATAAGGCATGTCCAAAAGATCCATTCCCACTACCTAGAATAGATCAGATAGTGGATTCCACCTCCGGGTGTGAATTACTGTGTTTCCTAGACGCATATTTTGGGTATCATCAAATCAGAATGTCTAGGGAAGATGAAGAGCATACCTCTTTCATCACAGTAGATGGATTGTACTGTTATACAGCCATGCCGTTTGGTCTCAAGAATGCTGCTTCAACCTTTGTACGAGCTATGTACAAAACCTTTGAGGGCCTCATTAGAGACATAGTGGAAGTGTATGTTGATGACATCGTGGTCAAGGTCAAGAACAAGGAGTCACTTCTTGACACCTTACAGGCTGTCTTCGATAAGCTGCGGGTCACCCGCACAAAGCTAAACCCAGACAAGTGTGTCTTTGGGGTTAGCTCTGGAAAACCTCTTGGTTTCCTGGTAAGTCACCGGGGCATAGAAGCTAATCCGGCGAAGATCAAGGCCATTGAAGACATGCGACCACCAGCCCGCATCAAAGATGTCCAAAAGCTAACTAGATGTCTAGCAGCCCTCAGCCTGTTTATTTCAAGACTGGCGGAATGGGCACTCCCCTTCTTCAAGCTATTTAGGAAGTCCGGACCATTCCAATGGTATGAAGAAGCAGAAAAGGCGTTCCAGGAGCTAAAACAGTTCCTCACCACCCTACCAACTCTGGTAGCTCCGAACCCTGGTGAGCCTTTTTTGCTTTACATTTCAGCTACTGACGAAGTCGTCAGTATGGTCCTGGTTGCGGGGAGACCAGAACTACCCCATACTCAGGGATTCAAACCTCTTCGGTAGGGTCCGGAGGTTCCTGAAAGCGAGTCTGGGTCCCAGCTCCCAGATTCAAATCCACAAGAAGCCACTTCAGAAGACCCAGACCCCTCCGGGAGGGTCCAGGTCGCTTCTGAAGAAGCTCTGGGTTCCTCCAGCCAGGACCCGGAGGTCCCCGAAGAAAATTCGGATCCCTCCGGGAGGATCCGAGTCAGTGGAGAGGAAGCTCCGGGCCCCTCCGGGAGGGTCCGGACCATTCAGCGCCCAATATACTTCATTAGTGAAGTACTACATGATGCCAAGACTCGATACCTAGAGGTGCATAAGCTGCTCTATGCAGTTCTTATCGCCTCCAGGAAGCTTCGCCATTATTTCCATGCTCACAAGATCTCAGTGGTGACTTCTTACCCACTTCGAGCAATCTTGCATAATCCCAACTCAACTGGGAATATTGCAAAGTGGGCAGCAGAATTGGCCGAATTTGATCTTGAATTCATTTCAAGGCAAGCAATCAAGAGTCAAGCATTGGCAGACTTCGTGGCAGAATGGACTCCCTCTCCATCAAACCCTGGGGGCCCCAGTGAGCAGAAGCCGGAACAAGAAGCTCTGGCCTTCACCGAGCCTCACTGGACCCTCTACTTCGACGGTTCCATGCAAAAGCAGGGGGCCGGAGCTGGAATCCTTCTCCTTGCACCAACCGGGGAGAAGGTAAAATACATGGTACACCTTGACATCAAGGCGACCAACAACATGGCGGAGTGCAAAGCTCTCATCTACGGACTAAAGGTGGCACTGTCATACGGTGTCAAGCAATTGCTGGTCAAGGGAGATTCACAGCTCATTATTAAGCAAGTGAAGGGTGAATGCTCCTGCAACAATCTCCAGCTAGCTGCTTACCTACTTGAAGTCCAGAGGCTTCAGAAGGACTTCGAAGTCCTAGATCCCCACGATGTCCAGCATGCCCACAACGCTGAAGCCGACGAACTCTCGACGAAAGCGTCAACTGGAGCTCCGGCTCCTGACCAAACTTTTGTCCGGAGGTTGTCAAAACCCACAGCTCAGCCTGTCGAACTGAGCGAAGGGGGCGAGATCAGCATCCCGAAGCTGACGGTCCCGATGGCCCTGTTACCATGGCAGCCATCAAGGGTCGTAGGTGCTGCCGGAAGCTCCGAGCAACCCAGCACGCAAGACTCAAATGCTCAAGTTAGTTCCGATACATGGATCTCGGAGATCCGGAACTACTTGAAAGACAACATCCTTCCTGACGATGATGTATCCGCTGACCGGGTAGTCAGATTGGCTAAAATATTCACGTTGGTAGAAGGGGATCTCTACCGGCGCGGTGCCAACGACATCCTAATGCGATGCATCACAAGGGAAGAAGGATGCGAGCTCCTCGCAGAAATCCATGGAGGCGAGTGTGGGAACAACGCGTCTTCCCGCACGCTGGTTGGTAAAGCCTTTCAGCATGGCTTCTACTGGCCTACAGCACTCCAGGATGCAGCTGAGATGGTGAAGAAATGCGAAGCATGTCAATTTCATGCAAAGCAAATTCACACACCGGCTCAGCCCATACAAATGATACCTCCTACATGGCCTTTCGCTGTGTGGGGGATTGACATCTTGGGACCTTTCCCAAGAGCCATCGGAGGTTACAAGTTCCTGTACGTCACCATTGACAAGTTCACCAAGTGGCCGGAAGCAACTACAGTTGTGACAATCAATAAGCAATCTGCTATCAACTTTTTGCAGTCCATTGTATGCAGATTTGGGGTCCCAAACAAAATCATCACTGATAATGGGACCCAATTCACAAGCTCTGCATTTCAAGGATATTGCGAAGACCTCGGCATTCAAGTTTGCTACGCCTCCGTAGCTCACCCAGCAAGCAATGGCCAAGCCGAGAGAGCAAATGCTGAAATTCTTAAAGGACTCAAAACGCGCACCTATGAGCGCTTGAAAAAACATGGAGCCAACTGGATTGAAGAGCTTCCGCCTACATTATGGGCCAACAGGACATCTCCAATCCGGTCAACTAGAGAGACACCCTTCTTCCTGGTGTATGGAGCTGAAGCAATCCTTCCTCCAGAAATCACCTTGGGGTCACTCCGGGTCCGGACCTTCGACGAAGCCACGCAGGACCAGCTCCGGCCTGAAGACCTAGACCTCCTGGAGGAGGGAAGGTGCCAAGCAGCTGTTCAGAATGCTCGATACCACCAAGCCCTTCGGCGCTATCATCAACGGCATGTACACAACCGACAGCTCGAGGAAGGCGACCTGGTGCTACGGAGAATACAATCTAGAGAAGGGTTAAACAAACTCTCCCCCAGCTGGGAGGGACCCTTCCGAGTGATTAAAGTATCCCGTCCCGGGAGCGTTCGCTTGGCTACCAAGGATGGGACACCTCTCCCAAATCCTTGGAACATCGAGCACCTCCGTAAGTTCTACACTTAATATCATGGAGGTGAGTCTGTAGTAACTTAAGGTGTATGTTATAGAGTCATTGTACAGAGTCGGGTAGTTCCTCCAGGAGAACAGCCGGACCTTTCCCGGAAGGTCTGCAAAGTTCATGCAACACTTGTCACAGTCTCAGGACTAAAAGTGTGGCTAGCTACCCTGGGTCAAACGAGAAATAAAACACGCTTAGCCTGGTTCCGTACCCTAAGAGTGTACTTGTTTCCCCTGTACCCCGGACCTATAATGAAAGACATATTCATGTGAAACAGACTCCACGTGCATTTATTTTGTACAGGCTCAACATTTTTTATTTTTCTCTTTCTTGTCTATAACAAAGACGTGCAATTCTTAAGAAATTTCAGTTCGACCGATTCATATACGATTCGAATTGTATTGTCGATTCTTTGGGATTCAAATATTGTTCATGGCCCACTCGCCTGAATGCCGCCAAGCCAATCTAGGGCCGGAGTGTGCTATCGGCTTAGCCTGGTCAAGCACCCTAAGTACGCCACTCTACCTACACCCCTGCAGGCCGAAGTAAGGCGGGTCCAAGTGCAATTGGATCTGAAAGAAAAGGCAACGCATTCGGTTGTATTTAGAATCACGTTTGACTTAAAATTTTCTTGAGAATCGTAAGCCGCGACGAAGTTATAGGCGAGAAACGAATTTTACTATTTTTCTTGGCTTCAGTGTGTAGGAAAAATAAAATCTATGTTGATGGAGAAAAGCCGGAGCTAACAAAGCTCCGACTCCCCTATGTGGCTTGTAATCGATGTTACGCATTGAAAACGAGCATCACCGGAGCAATCAAGCTCCGGTAGAGCTAAGGGGGCCAGCCGTCGACGCTAAATAAAAGATGGTGAGAAGACCCCGCAAATGGAGCCTGCTGCCGACAAACTAAGTGTTGGCAAAGGTCACTGCCGGAGCTACTAAGCTCTGACACCCCGGAGGACTAACTATCGATGCTCTATGCGTTGATAGGGATTATTGCCGGAGCTACTAAGCTCCAACGATAGACAATGCCGGAGCTTCTAAGCTCCAACAACCTTAGGGGGCCATCACTATTGAAGACTTCGGACCTACACTCTACAAGTTCGGAGCAAATGAGTCTTCAACAAAACACAGTATCCTCTTGGTACATGTTCACAATCAAATTGTGTACATCTACCAGGGGGCCAAGGGAAGACAAAAGTTTTGAAGACAAAAAGTGAAATTCACAAAAATTTGGGGATTTCATTCATCTGGAGACAAGGGATTACATCTGGAGACTACAAAATTGAGGAAGAAGAAGAGAAAATACAAGTGAGAACTACAGAGATGGTCATAGACCCTATGGAAGAATTGGGCAACCTTCTGGGCAACCTCCGACACGTTGGCTCGGGCAGCTTCGCCTTCTCCTCCAATGGGACCTTCAAGCACCAGGTCCAGAGGAAATTGGGAGTTTCGGCAGGTGTAGCACGTCAGCACATATTCTGCGACGTTCTTCGCCAGGGATTGCCCCTCAACCTCCAATTGGTCCGCGATGACATCGCCTACCTTGGAGAGTTTGCTGCCCGCCGAGCTCAACGCTTGCAATGCCAGGTCCGGCTCCGGATCATCCGGGCGCACGGGGCTGAATCCCATCAGTGTCAGTGCGTCGTTAGCCTTGCCCAGGAACTCCCAAATCTGATGGGAGTCCGCAGTCCTCAAGCCCTTCAATTCTTCCAAGGATCTCCTGGCTGCCACCAGTTCAGAATTCTCGCGAGCGAGGCGCTCAGCTTCTTTGCCGTTTTGATGAATCTTTTTAGCAACCCGCTTTTCGAGTTTTCTGAGCTCCTCCTCCCGAAGGTGGATCTTGTTCCGGCGGTCGACCAGGTCCTTCTCCCTGCCCCTCACTTTCTTCTCCCTGGCACCAAGGGAACACTCTTGTTCGTAGAGCTCCTGCCCTCGCACCCAGGCCTTCTCCTCCTCCTCAGCGCAGCGCTCTTCCAATTTCTTGGCACGCTCCTCGAGGCCCTTTTCAGCCAGAGCCACCTTTTCGGTGAACTCCTCTTCCCTCCTCAGGACGTCATCCCGTAGCTCTAGGAGTTTCTGCTCTTCATCTTCGAGCCGTTTCTCCCTCTCTTCAAGTGCCTCATGGCGCTTGATGAGTGTAGTGTTAATGGCCTCAAGCCTTTCTTGGCGTTCATCGGCCGCACTGTTAGCTGCTTTGGTATGCTCGTAGATCTCCCGGGATTGAGCGTCGAGGGCACGAGTCATACTCTCCCTGTCATCCAGTAATTTACCCCAGTATTCCAGGCGGACCTTCTCCCGCTTGATCCACTCTTTGTCATCCGCTAGCCTCGACTGCGCCAGCTTGGTCTCGAAGTAGAGCTGGTTACGCCACCGCCTAAGGGTTTGGTGCTCCTCTTCAAGAGCCTTGCTGTCGTGAAAGAAGGCCAGTTGGACTTGACGCAGAATGGAACATGCATTGTCAATAGATAGTGACAATGGGATAGGTTCCGGACCTGCTGGGGTCTCCTCTGCTGGTTCCAGCGGGTTTTCAGATACAAAAATTGGGTCCCACTCCACAAGAGTGGTCCCCTGGGTCTCCATGGCACTAGGGCCGTCCTCCGGGATGGCCTCAGTCACCATCGAGGAAGGCCCCACCGCCAGGTCTTCATTCACCCCCTCAGGCAGGGGGCCAGCGACTTCACCAGGGCACTCCGGCTCAGCTGCAGGTACCTCCGACGTCGTCACTTCCGGAGCAGGGGCCGCTTCTGGCTCCGGCCTGTGCACCTCCTCCGATGGGGGCTCGAGCTCCGACGCCTCTTCAACAATCGGCCCGGGAGCCAAAAGATCTTCTTCATCAACCGGCCCTACGGCCAGAGCTCCAACAATGACCGACTCTGCGGCCGGTGCTTCTGAGGTAGCCGGCCCAACCGCCGGGACTTCCTCAACATCCGGCACGCATGCCCAGACTTCAATCACCTCCGGCTCAACCGCCGGGGCTTCGACAATTTCTGGCTCTGGGGCCGGATATACTGCTTCCTCTGGCTCAACAGCCGGAGCTTCCATCATCTCAGCACCAGGACCCAGAGCTTCAACCTCCGGGACAGGTGCCGCTGGCGCGTCTTGTCTCCCGCGGTCTGGCGATACCACGGGAGTCTCTGGGGACGAGTCGAGGTCCATGACCACGACAGCTGGCGCTGGAGCTGTCGCAGCTTCCGCCACCACTTGGGGCGGCACCAGGATAGGAGCAGAAGCTTCCGCCCTCACAGCTTCAGTTGCTGTGGCTGAGGGTGGAGCCTCACTCCTCTTCTTGGGAACGCTACAGATGATGGACGAAGAAACTTAAAAAACAGTTACTACAACAAAACAACTGTCCAAGGTAAAGATTAAAAATTACCTTGGGAGGCTTCCGCACCAGCTTGCGCGAAACCACTTTCTCGGGCATTCTGGGCTGGTCATAGCCGGCGTGGAAGCTCCAGAAGGCACCCCGGAACTCGTTGCAGCCACGGGCGTTTCCCTAGCGAAGGCCCCCCTCGACCGGGAAGAACCTCCGGACCTAGAGGCCTCAACCGGCCCTGGTGCTGGAGTCGCATGCCCGGAGCTAGCACCCCGGGAGGACCTCGCTGCGGGTACAATCGCCGCGGTTGCAGAAGACCTCCCCCTCCGGGGAGAAGGAGCCGACGCAGAGGTGGCAGGCCTGACGGACCTTCCGTCGGCATGCTGCATCTTCCTCTTCCGGCTCAAGGGTTCGTCCACCGGCTCCTTGCCCTTGCTGACGACCTCGACCCTTGGCTACGGGGTAGGGTCGGAGCCACCTTCAGACACTCCAGGGATCGCCACCCTGGTGGTTGATCTTCTCTCGACGACACCAAGGTCGTCAAGCACGGGCATCTTCCGCCGGAGCTCCCTACTGAACTCTACTTCCATGTTCAGAGGAAGAAAAGCCGATGGCGGAGTCAAGTCGTCACCCTCGACGTCGATGCCGTGCTGGAACTTCTTGAGGTGGAACTCCAAGGTTGTCCCCACCATGTTGGACTTCAGCCCGGTCTCGACCCGATCGTCGTCCATCACGCTGTTGAGGGCCTAAGCGAGTTTTTCTCTCCTCTTCAGCGGTGCCCACCTGTTGACCAGGAAGTTACAAAACACCGCCTGAGGGGTTAATACCCCCTCCACGCACTGGCGGATCCTGGTCAGAACAGGGTTGAAGGCGTCCGCCAACACCGGAGCTTCACTCCAGATCGTCGTGTCAATGTTGGGGAGGCCTTCGGGCAGCTCCAGCCTCTCGTGCTCCTCCACCCGGATGACTATCCAATCCTTCTTCCAGTCATCCCACTTCCCAGAGGGAAACGACTGGAGGTACTTGAATGGGCACTTCTTGCGCTTCACGAAGTAGTAGAAGCCAAAGTACTCATTGCTCCTGCTGGTGGTATGGACGGTGAAGAAGGTCCGGAAGAGCTCAATGCAGGGGGGGATGCCCACCCTCATCTCACAGAAGTGTACGAAGATAGACACAAGGAGAATGGAGTGAGGTCCAAGGTGGTATAGCTGCAGACCATAAAAGTCTAGTAGCATCAAGAAAAAGGAGGAAAAAGGTGGGATCAACCCCACCATGGCGTACAAAGAAAAATACACCATTTCACCAGCGTGCTCCTTCTCAAACGGGAGCTCTCCCCCGGTGCGGACCATGCGGTTGAAGAAGTCCGAGGACCATCCCATGAGGGTCCGGACCTTCTTCAGGTCGCCGTCGGTCTTCAAACGACTCTCGTGGAGACCCAACTCCATCGCGGCACAGCAAGGCAAGAGAGGAAAAGCGAAGCACAAGTTGGGAGTTTGAGCGCAAGATCAGATGAGAGGCGTAAAGAACTCCAGACAGTACGCGCTTTCCTTCTTAAGTAATCCCTCACAACGCTTGGATGGAAACCGCAAGGAAGTCGAAGATACCGCTCAAAAATTCCACCCAGTCGATGACAAGGGGGCCCGGGACAACCCTGACGATCAAGTCGAGGTTCTTACCCAGGCGAACGGTTATCATCATGAGGCGGGAAGCTCGAAGGCGACGGCCTGACAAGGCGCGCGGAACCGATACGGTTTTCGTATCGAGAACCGGCGACCTTCAATTGCGTGAGATCCGCACGCCAAAGATCTCATCTGCCGCACGCGGGATACGCCACACGGCGAGGATTTAACTCCAAACCATCGCTAACGGCACATCCGAAGACCTTTGAAGACTCAAATAAAAAGTTGCGAGGATGGACCCACCTCCGGCGGAATGACTTCACCCAAATGGTCTTCCCCAAAGGTGGGCCTAGGGGGCCACTGTCGGTACCCTGGGAACTGTACACCCCTTGAGATTACAAAGATCTCAAGGGAAAGTCATCTACTTGATTTGAAGACCTTCGGAGGCCCACATGTCAGATATAACCGGACCCGCTTCTCCAACATGGTTAATCCCAGGGTCGCCACGTGTACTATCAAACCGGAGCTACCGCCCACAAGGGGGAAGCTCCGGGCTATGTACCGAAATGGCACCCCCGGACCTAACCCCAGACCGAGAGAAGCTACGGATCTGACACGTGTCAGGTAGCTCCGGAGCTACCTGTTTCCCACAATATGCTCCGGAACTGCCACGTGTCCAACCGTCGGATCTTCAGCCTCTAACCTCCGGAACACTCCACAACCGCTCCGGATCTTCAAAGGGGAATCAAGGACTTCATGACCCGATTAAATGTCATTAATATCATATTAATGACACACGATCGGATGACTTAATTACCAGTAACGGTGCTGTCAAAGCCCATTACCCAGTCATTAAGGGCAATTAAACGTGTTGAATGAGTATCAATACTAGTAACCGCTGGGGCCACATGTCGGGCCAGGCTAACTTGTAATGGCCTGCCCTTGTACTATAAAAGGACAGGCCGACGACGGACTCTACACGGGCAGATACGCTACACACGTTCCATAGACGCTCGACACAAGCTCATACAGCTAATACAACAACAACACACCCGTGGAGTAGGGTATTACGCTCAGGCGGCCCGAACCACGTAAATCCCCGTGTCTCCTGTGCTATTGACAATTCACCTTCTTGAATCTATGCGCGCCCACACCGAACATCAAACTCCTCTAACACTTTAGTAGTGTCGGGAGATCCGCCGGATCCAAACCACCGATAGATTCTTTTGTGTCTTAGTGACTTGATTCTCTTTGATATCTATCACTTTTATCACAGTGAAACACGTTTAGATTATTCTCACACACGATTTCTTTAACAGATCATTTTTCTGCCAAAAAGGTTTGGGGTTTAATTGTTTTCGCTGCGTAATATTTTTAAATCTACCATTCACCCCCCCCCCCTCTGGTAACTTTTCATGTGCTCTTCGATCCTACAGTCCTGTAGTCCAGTGGGAAGCCCAAGATCATAAACCAACCAACACAACCAAACTCATGAGTCCGGCGGTTTCTGCCAAAGTCATGCCTGATGAAGGACACACGAACTCCATCTACCACGATTGGCTCTCTCATCACAAGCAAGTCTCTAAACAAGCTGGTCTAGAATGCAAAAAGCGCTATGCCCAGTGGAGTGAGACAGGAGTGAGTAACGGTGATACTCATGTCTTGTAGAAGGAAGTTCCGGATCCGTAGCCTGAAATCATCGTACTGATCTTCCTGCAGCACGCGCTCAGTGTCCACCGCCACAGCAAATTCTTCGTGAGCCGGGTGATGGTGACCAGGAAGGTGCACCACCATCCTAGGCATCCGGTTCGGGCCTCCGTCAGTGAAGTCGAAGCGTTGGTTGGCCAGGAACCTTGAGGGATCAACCGGGAAGTTGGCCATGAGGCCAAGAGAGTTGGCCGGTGAAAGAGCGGCGGAGACGGATGTGGAGTGCAGGATGCGGAGGAGCCAGGAAGAGGGAGCGGCAGGGGAGAAGTTGAGGGGGCGGTTGTGGTTTTGAATGACGATGGCGGATGACGGTTCCTTGTAAAGGTCAGAGGCCTTAATGGGGGGCATGCTTCTCTTGCGCCAAACCCGAGAAATTCTGGCGGCCGAGAGGCAGTTCCGTCTAATATGCCTGTACCTAAAGCAAAGATTGCAATGAATCTTATTGCGGCATTGGAATTTCAGATGAAATGGACTGAGGCATTTATAGCAGCGTTTCCCATCGGGTTGCCGAGTGCCATGATCGCCTGGCCGCCTCAGCTCCCTGCTCTGATCGCTGTCTTGTCAACAGAGGGTTCCCTCGGGACCTTGCGAGACTGTGGCCTTAGGAGCTCTATCTCCCTCCGGGCGAGAACACTCGCCGACCTCCCACTTAGTAGAGCTAAGCCTAGGGTGGCTACTGCTCAGAGCGATCAAATCAGGGGCATGCGTCAAGTTGTTAACGCTCCATTGAACCGGAGGCCAGTGAGACATGAATGGAGTGGGACCAGACTTCCCTTTGTCCACCCGCGAATTAAAAATGTTGTCTTGTTTATCGCGCCACGTACCTTCGTTCACGGTGGTCGGTGAATGAATTCAGACGATCTTCCGATTAGCCAGAAAGCAGAGTCCGGCAGCACTTGTTGGGGCTTGAAGAAGATTGCAGAAATTTTTTCCCAACCACAACCCTTTTACCATTGGGGTTGCCTTTTTTGCTGGAGAACCATGCCGGATTGGGGAGGCGAAGGAGACCCGCCTGTTTGCTGGCTTCTTGCGTGAGACCAATGTCCAACTTTCCTTCTGTTCCTGCTCCCACTTCTTGTATTCAAAGATCCAATCCGGTCCACCCGTGCGCCATAGATGAAAGTACACATCAAAGGTTGGTGTGGTGATCCTTTGCTTTGCATTGATCAGCAGTACCACTTGCTTGCTCGCCATGGAGAAGCGAAACGAACACTCTTGCAGTTGTTGGACATGAAAATCCCGAGGTGAACCACCCAGCACCGAGCAAAGAGCCCATCCAACAGCACTCTCCGAGAGATGAAAAGTGTACCTTCGAAAGACTTCAATCATGAGGAATGAACCCTTGGGCGAAGACCCCAGGTGATGAACTGTGGAGCGGAGCTGGCGGTGAACTTCTTGTTGGAATATCTCGCCGGGACGAAGATCCCAGTCACCACTGGTTGGCAGGGGTCGATCATCACCCATCTTGAGCAAGTCGACCAGTCCCCAACAGCACTAGAGGCTATCAGCGCGTCCATGGCGGCGAGCAAGGGGAGGTGGTGGAGGTGGCGGAGGCGCGGGGTACGGAGGAGCGGGAGCGAGAGCAAGCCATTAGCTGTTACCCCGAAGGATCAAACTTGTAAAAGGCTTGAGCTCCATAAGGATAGCTGTTGTCACAGTCTTGGCACACTATGCTTTGGGCTCCTATTGATTAGCATTAGTGTACCTCCTTAAAGTGTGTGTGTGGGTGTGGCCGAGGTCGTTGTGTTTTGGAAAGTGTTGGCATGCCTGCCAGAGTCGTCAGGGCCTTGGGTCCGAAGACTCATATAAAAGTAAAGGAACTGGCGGGATAGTATGAAACCCCCCCAGGGCCCGCCAACTATAATAATACTGATTCAACTACCTCTCTCTCTTATTGCAAAACTCTTTTCAAAGAGAACCTTGCATAAAATGCTTTTCAGCAAAACTAAGTCGTATGGCCTCTCCTTGCCACAAACCTCAATGCATTAAACAACTCCCCTTGAGTAGTGTTGGGGCTTGCGGAGTACCTTATGTACTCACTCTTGCTTTATATGTGGTTTTATCAGAAGACAAAGAAGCTGAAGCGTGTGAGGATGACGATAGGGTCTAGTCCTACTTCCCAAGTCTATTTGTTGGGCATGGCGCTGTTCTGCTCCGCTGTTTAGAGGATTTATCTATTTTGGTGGACATCTTCGACCACATCCAATGTAATCTAGATTATGTTTGTAAGACTTATATTGATTATAAATAAATAATCATTTTATGGATCTCGATCTATTCTGTTGCGCGTACCAACTACTAATCCAGGGATTGGTACGAGATGCTCAAGTGGACCCTCAAAAGGCGGGTCCTGACAGCTATAATATTGATTTGATGCACATTACAAAGAATGTATTTGACAGCATCATTGGGACCTTGCTGGACATGCCGAGGAAAACAAAGGACGGATGAAATTCACGTATGGACCTAGTAAATCTTGATATGAGACCAGAGCTTAACCCAGTAGAAAAGCCAAACAGGAAGCATTACCTTCCCCCAGCCAGCTACAACCTGACACTAGAAGAGAAAAAAATCAATTTGTGAATGCTTGCGTGGGATCAATGTGCCCACGAGTTTCTCAACCAATATCCGCAAACTAGTCTCGATGAATGACTTATCTTTATTCGGCTATAATTCTTACAACTGTCACATGATGATGAAAGTGTTCCTTGCCATTCCAATAAGAGTCATCAAACCTAAGCATACAAAAGTTTTCATCACACATTTGTGTTACTTCTTCAATGCAGTATCGCAAAAGGTGATAGCGCATGAAGATTTAGACTATTTGAAAATGTACATCATCGAGACTATGTGCAAGCTTGAGATGTGTTTCCCACCATCCTTTTTTGATATGCATGTACACCTAATCATACATCTTGTTGATTAGATAAAAGCATTAGGGCTACTATATTTACATCATATGTTCCTGTTGGAGAGATATTTATGAGAATTAAAAGGTTATGTGTGGAACCGTGCTCACCCAGAGGGTTCAATTATGGAAGGATACACCACTGAAGAAGTGAAGGTTGCGCTGATTACATCAAAGATGTAAAACTGATAGGTGTACCTATACCAGTACATGAGGGTAGACTACGTGGGAGAGGCAAAGTGGGTAAGAAAACTTTTATCATTCAAGATTACAAGAATGTACACTGTGCACATTTTGGTGTACTACAACAGCTCGCAATAGCTGAGTCGTACATCGAGGAACACCAAATTGAGATTCGCGAAAAAAACCAAGACCGCACAGGGGACTGGATAATGAAATAGCATAGAAGATGTTTCACTGAATTGTTAATAGACAAAAATATACCATACAGAAACTCTATTGAAGAGGCAACAATGAAGAAGTTAGCTCCTGGCCCATCTGCTTTGGTGACATCGTGGCAAGCATATGACATCAATGGTTACACATTTTACACTATGGAAGAAGACGGTAAGAGTGCTGTACAAAATAGTGGTGTTCGTATAGAGGCTTATGATCCACAAGGGCAGAAGACCACATACTTCGGGTTCATAGATGAAATATGGGAACTCGATTATGGAGAAAGAAGGGTAATGCCCGTATTTAAGTGCAAATGGGCAAACATCCTGATGGTGTGAAAGTGGACTATTACGGGATGACACTTGTAGACTTGAACAAAGTGCGATATAAAGATGACCCGTGGGTTCTCGCCGATCATCTTGCACAAGTTTTATATGTACAGGATCCAGAAACTGAGAAGATGCATGTAGTTGTTTCTGGAAAGCCAAATATTGTTGGGGTTGAGAGTGTGGGAGATAATGAAGAGGAATATAATCAGTATGAAGAGATGTACCTTTTCACCGAACCAGAAAACATCAAGCGCGTAGAGAGAAGCATTAAAAATAATTTAAAACCCTATATGCGAGAAGATGTCAATGCTGGCAAAGATGTATGCTATATATTGTATTTATTTGTATCTTCTGAAATCAACTTAGAACAATGCTCCATTTTAGCTTTAGATAGCATGTTGCAAACATTATTAAATTTATCTTTTGTAGAGAAGACTAATTTGGACAAGTGATCCTTTTCGTCTTGTTGACCATCATATTTATCACCTTCACCTGTTCCATAAGTTATCAAATTGTATGTGTATATAAATTTCTTCGGGCCTATGATGATCAGGCTTGCGTTCCAACAGCCTGGCTCCAAACAAAATCTAGATGCACAACTCTTGAAGCTCTTGTAAGGCTAATCCCTTCACAACAAGCTCTTGTAGATGCAAGTAGTACCCGAGACACATCATTTGGATTGTTAAAAGCTTCAATGGAAGTCTGACGATACTTCCCATCCATTTGAGGTCTTGTTTGGATAGGAGTGGATCCACTTCAATATAAGTGGATTGAGAGGGATTGAGGAGAAAATTAGTTCATTTTTTACTCCAATCCACTTCAATCCAATTAGATTGAGTACACCAAACAAGCCCTGAAGGATTTATTTCTCTTCACTCCATTTTAAAAGCTTACGAAGATGCTACTTTATCAGTTCCAATGGCTGAATATATTGACTAAAAATCAGTATCATCTCTCTTAGTGCTTCACACAAGCGACGAAGCGAACAACTTCAATCACAAATCTCGTTTTTACCTTTTGTCATAGGAATTTGACCTTAATCTTTCAAGAATAGATTTATCAATAAGTGAAGCTTCCTCATTGGACATATTAATGACAGTTACAAGCGAAGGGTGTGTTGAAGCTAATGAAATATCAATGGGGCCAAAGACAAAGAGATGCTGCATATGAGTGGCAATATCCAGGTTAGACAACATGACGCTATGATGGAAGCCTTCAACAACATGAAAAGTGATGCCTAGGTTATGCTTGCATCAATCAAGGCATGTTGTGAGGGCATAACACTTGTTGGGACATCACAGTTATGCTTGCCCTAACAAGTGTTATGCCCTTACAACATGCCTTGGTTGATGCAAGCATAACCTTAGCATCACTTTTCATGTTGTTGAAGGTTGCCATCATAGCTTCACGCTGTCTAACCTGGACATTGCCACTCATATGGTGGATCTCTTTATCTCCAGTCCAATTCAGATTTCATTATCTTCAGCACATCCTTCGCTTATAACTGCAATTAACATGTGTGATAAGGAAGCTTCACTTATTGATAAATCTATGCTTAAAAGATTAATGTCAAATCCCTATGAAACGGTAAAAACAAGATTTGTGTGAAGCACTAAGAGACAAGGTACTGATTTTTAGTCAATATATTCAAGCATTAACACTGATGAAGGAGCATCTTCTTAGTCTTTCAAATGGACAAAAGGGAAAGAAATCTTTCAAATGGATGGGGAAATCGTTCTAAGGGATCGTCATGCTTCAATAGAGGCTTTCAACAATCCAAATGATGAGTCACGGGTGTTACTTGCATCTACAAGAGCTTGTCGTGCAGGGATTAGCTTGACAGGAGCTTATCAGCATCACAGGCGGTTCTTAATTAAAAAGCAGCCTGTTAAAATAATGACTTTACCCAGACGGTTCTGCAGTAAAAATTGCTTGTGATGTTTGAACCAGTACATACGTTTTTTAAACAACGACCGCTCATGAAAATATTGTTACCCAGGTGGTGGTTAAGTAAAAACCGCCTGTGAAGTTTGTTACAGTACAGACGGTTTTTAATTTATAGCCGCATGAGAAAATTATGTATTTACCCAGGCGGTTGTTTTTTAAAATCCCCCTGTGAAGTTCTTTCATCACAGGCGGTTATTGTATCATTTGTCATCCCAGTCGCATTTTTTTATGGACTGTCTGTATTCAAAAAATTGAGGCGCCTGTGAAAATGCTTTTTATAGTAGTGAGATGGGAGGAACCGTTGGCACACATCGGGCGTTACTGCCTTCTATGTTTGAAACAACAGGGTTAACCTACTTTTTCCATTCAGACTGTGTGTCACTGATGACCATGAAGTTTGAAACCATGTGTTGTCGCGAATTGTGTAGAACAGTTGCCTACAGTTTGACATTTGAAATACCGCCTTTTTTCATTTCATGGTGGGTTTGAACTCTAAAGTATTTTTCTATAATTGTTTCTTATTTGTTAGAAATAATGCAACATAAGATAAGTATAACATTTATTTTTTTTGTTGTAAAAGAATCAACAATGGCATAACCTTTTCTTCGAGGTGCAACAGCTAGATAAGTCAAAACCTTTTTTCAAGAAGGGAATTTCAATGATTTTCATGTTCGTTACATCAAGATGATATCAATCACTCTGTACTTCTGCATCCTATGATGCACAAGACCTAATAAAGTAAAAGAAAATAAAATTTACTCCAGATACTTTATAGTATTCAATCCGAAGACTAGATTGTCACCCATGCGCTTGCAAAAATATCCCTAACCACCTGCTCCAAACGTCAGCGCGTGGCCACTACCGTATCATGGTATGTAGGTAACTGAAGATCAGCCCAAGTACGGAGCCAATCCGTTTCCATATATATAACATGCAAAGAAATGACCATGTATTTTCATTCAAACACAATATCATTCTTATAATGCTAAATTGCCCAACAAGTAGCAGCTGCACCCAGCAAAACACGTCAATCTGATTCTTTACTAATTTCCCAAATCCAAGTATGAAACATGTTTGAGAAACTTCAAGGTGCAGAAAATTACTCACCACTTAATAAACAACCCAGCAAGTTCTTTGTACAAATTGGCATTCAAAGAAAGGGTGCTTAATTGTTCCGCCTGTGTTATGGAAACAACATTTAACTTTTCCTTTCTAATTATGGCCCTTTTTGGCACAACTTCTGCTGCAGCTTCTTCGTAAAAATAAGTTGAGAGTGTGCCAAACAGGAAAATTCTGTAACAACTTATTAGTTCAGCTGCTTCTCAGATGAACTACAAGTAGGACATAAGCAGAAGCTGCTTTTTACCAATTTTGAAATGAGCTGCTTTTGTAAGAAGTTACAGCTGTGCCAAACAAGGCCTATGCTTGGCCAAATTATCCTTGGTAAAGAATGAATCATCTTCTCAAATACAAAAATAATATTTTTATTTTAATGGAGCTTTCAGTCTCCATAGTTTCTTTTTTAAGTCCGGTACATTCGAGTGTATGAGGGCAAACTAATGTGGGTTCATTGAGAAATATCCATTAGGGACCAAGTTTCATCAAAATTCATCTTGTTCTTGAGACAAATTAATATCATCAAGACGTGTACGTAGTTCATTGCATGCTACTAATTTTGCCCTATAAGATACATTCGCCACGAAAATTGTTGTACTACAAAATGGCGAAAACATCTGCCACTGTAGCCTACTTATGGCTAACTATGCGATACAAACTGGGATATTGCTCTCCCAAAGTGAATGTACCAATTATCTATCTTCTCAAAATCTAGTATGTGTTCCCTCTTTGATTGAAGGTTCTGAATTAGAGGAAATCCTGGCGTTCTGCTGCCGGGCCTGGGGGGGGGGGGGGGGGGGGGGGGGGGGGGGGCTTGTGGTCAGCGCCTGGGTTGCGGCTGCCGCCCAGGAGTTGAGGGGTGGTCGACTGACTAGCTGCTGGCTGCGTGACGACGAAGGTGTTAGGGATGTGCTATTGTCGGCAAGGCAGGGCACATGGCCCGTGCTCGAGGTTTGGGCTTGCTGCGGGCTAGGCAGATCTCGGCGTGAGCTAGGCGCAAGGTGGAGTAGGTGAATGAGGCAATCACTTTTGTCAGAACTCCCATCCACTTGGAGTGGTGGGTTGATGATGGTGAATTTCATTCGTGACGTCAACGAAGATTGTTGCAGTGGCAATCGAAAGCTCTTCTCCTGGTGCACGGTGAGTTGTTCAGGGCACTGGTGGTGGTGACAATGTTTTTCGGGATGGAGACGGTCAGATTTCATGGATCATTTTGCCACTGGAGTGTTTGAAGGTAATGACCTTCTTCCTCCCTGGACAGTCTACTAAAGCGGTGAAGGTTTAGCTCGTAGGAGCCCACAATGACGGATCTTAGCGGCAGAGCCGATGGAGTACCTGCAACAGCGGTCTGAGCGGTTGGGCCAGTGGGGCATATGCGACGGCGTGTCTGAGCGGCAGGGCCAGTGGAGCGCCTACAACAGTGAATTTGGGCAACGGGGCTCACGGGAGTCGATGTCCATGGAGAGTCTGGTTGTCATGCGATGGTTTGCAGTCAGTGTCTCAACCTTCGGAGTGCAGCGACTGTGAGGCGAGTGGAGCTCGAGGGCCTGGAGGTTGTGCAACACAATTGACCATTTTGGTGTGACGTGGTTGGCGCGATGCAGCGATGGCGTCGACGGGTGCGTCGCAGTTGGCCATTAGGAGGAAGATGACACGTTGCAAGGTGGTTGGCCATGGCTAGGAAGATGGAAGCGGTGGGTGATAGAGTACAGGCGGAAGCCTTGTTCGAAGGTGGTTGGACCGACAATAGCGACATTCGAGGACATCGTGATCTCCTTGGAGATGTTGTCGTAGTTCTTCGTCACCTATGATGGCTCCCTCCCGGTGAAAACCCAGGTCCACTAGACAAGTGACGACGGCATTACTGTGTCTTGTTCCTCGTTGGAGGTGTCATTATTTGTGGTCCATTCAAATCCATCTTAACCTACTGACGGCATGACTGGTGGTTAACCTCCCAACTGCTGGGATGGTGGCAGAGCTACAGAGGAGCGGATCTTCTCTCTCGCCTCTTCCTCTTTGTAGTTTGTTTGCCATTAAGCAACTAGGAGGTTCAACGATTGATAGTTGGTTGTTGCGACATAGAGTTCACTACTATTTATCTAGTTTGTGGTGTACATTCTTCTTAGTCTGCAAAGTTGGTATGTGTTTGTTCATACCTGTAGTGTGTTTGGATATGGCAGCCGAGGCAGGTTGTATCTATGTTCATGTTTTGTATCTCTTTTATTTACTTCTTCAATGAAAAGGCAGAGCACCTGCCATTTTGCATAAAAATCAGGTGCTTAGTATTTTCCCACAAATGGCAGATGTTGTTTCCATGAAAATTTTGCAAACAAGGAATCCTAGCCTATCTCTACTGGCTGGTAGCACGCAAGCATTGATACCAGGAAATTGCCTTTTCTTGCAATAGACTCCAAAGTTGAATCGGACTATTCTGAAACAGAAGAATGCGCCGGCATAACTAATGTCGAGGTGGCCTATCCAGCTGCAGAAGAGATTGCACGTGTTGAGCCCGGCACACCCGGCGAGGGTGCTGATCTTGTCACAAGGGAGATCGACGGCATTGGGTCAGGCGCAGTCAGGTTCATCGGCTCTGCAAAAAACTGGATTGAGGGCGCCGGTTAAATTGGATCAGAACATTCTATAGATAAACTAGCAGTGCAACATGCATTCACACTCAAATATACCAGCGCTTTTGATACAAAACCTCTGGTGGTGCGGGAACATAACTCAAGTAACACGGTACACGGCACATCATCGAACTGGGGTGGCCGTATAGATCAGCAACAGACCTCACAAGTAAGAGGAAAACTACCGTACGCTGATATGGCGGCATGACCACCAACTGCAGGGATGCATGGGATGGTACGGAGAAACCTAAATTTCCAGTCACAATGTTTTCACAGGGGCAGGGATCATGGGAACGCACCCCATCAACTGAATTTGGGCACATCAGGCAAAAAAAAAAAAGAGATTCCCTTTCTGTTTTTGCTGCAAGTGTAGTGGACATTATGCTGAAGATTGTAGGGTGAAAAATGGAATGTGTTGTTTGCAATAAGAAGAACTCACACTTGTGAAGGAAGTGTCTTATTTTAAAGATGCCAAAGCCTCAGCTCTCTCTGATGGGAGCAGGAAAGGTTGAGCTTAGCTTTCTGCAAATCTCAATGATGAACTACAAGTTGGAGGAGCCTCACCCTTCACCAACAACAATGGTTACATTGTCAGGTGGGCAGCAAACACCAAAGGCGCTACAGGCGGAGCTTGCAAAGCTCATGCGTCTGAATTGGAGCAAGGTGGCTCTGCCATATGGGAGAACACTTCTTTAGAATTGTTCCCTTCAGAGGAACAATTAAAAAGAATGAATGACGTGGAGTTTCACCTCAAAAATCATGGAGTGCCAATAACCTTTTTAGAATGGACCCAGAGAAGGGAAGAGTAGCAACTTATGAGCCTGATCTTGTTTGGATAAACATCACAGGAATACCACACACTTGTATACACTACTTGGATTTCTGGGCACTCGGTTTAGTGGTTGCTTTCAAGCAAAATATGAACATGTACACATTCCGGAACAAAGGAGCAGTCAGAGTCCAAGTGGAGTACTAAGTACAGTTATTTTTCCTTATATGACGGATATGGTCTTTGATAAACAAGAGTATGATCTCACATATACCCTGAAACCCAATTCTTTTGAACCAACTGAGGAAGTGGATAAGGAACATAAATCATGGAATGACAACGGAAATGGGGAGAGGAACAGGGAGGATGAGTCTGACATAAGTAATGTTAGAGATATATGAGTTCTTTATGTTATCCCTTTTGTACAAGGTGTTTTTCTCATATTTGTAACACTCCTGTACTCTATATATTTGGGCTTCCTAGCCTCGTATCAATACAAGTGCTATTCATAACATGGTAATCAGATCCAGGTTAGGGTTAGGTTTTCTATCCTAGTAGTCTTCGCACTCACCGCCGTCATGGAATTTTCTTCCGCTGATCTTCTTCACCATGATGATCGTTGCTCGCTAATGTCTTCCCTTTTTTTCTGGTGTCAGCCTCTCGCGGCAGTCCCCTTCATGAGTGGACACATCGGCTTATCAAGGCCTTTTGTGGTTGGGGCTGTTTATCGGTGGACATGCAAACACGGCCCCCAGATTTAATCATTCATGGCCAGGTGCTGATCTGCCAGCACCGCTCTTCACCTATCGATGCATCGCAAGCCCAGGTGCTTATCTGCAAATGCGGCTTTGATGCTCCCGTAGGTACTCCCGTTAGCTAGCACGCTTTTATCGGTTTGCCACCAGGTGTTAGCCAGGTGTTCTCTGAAGGGCAGGTGTTGGCCAGGTGCTCCTCTCACAGCCGCCCTACTCTCCCGACGTTGCTACGCCTCCTCGGTTGATCTGCTACCGCTGCTAGGCTGTGTTTAAGTCAACGGTTGTTGGTTCAACCGAGGGTAAAAAAAAGAGAAAAAAACTAAAAAAAGGAAAAGTTTATTCCTGCTTGCGCCGCTTCTTTCTTTGCACTCTCACCGTCGCCCACCGCAGCATATTTTGCGCCCTAGCCGTCGCTGGTTGTCTAACCAGGATGACTTCTTCCTCGAGCGGGATTCTAGTCTTACTTTGTCCGATGATTTTCAATGGCACCAACTATTGTGACGGGGATCTCTGCATGCATCTACATATGTGTGGTCTGCATCTTCGGGAGTTCCTCACGAGTGATCTCAAATGTTTGACCTGTCCTACTACTCCCACACCGCCTATTATTTGTGAGAAGAGTACTGATGATGAGAAACAAAAGTTGCTTTCGAATTATGAGACTCGTTTAGCTTCGTATGTGTCTCAATTCACTGTTTACAGGGCTTGGTTGGATGATGATGCTCGAGCTGGTCCTATTCTTGTTGCTAGTATGAAGGATCGTGTTTCTGTGGACATAGTTGAGTTTGAGTATGCACATCAGATGTGGGCTTTTCTGTGTCGTCTTTACGAGCCTACTGGTCAGTCTACCTATCTTGCCCCTCTACGTCCTTGAGCAGCTGCTACAACAGGGAGATGGTACATTGGAGGAGTTCTTTAATCGGATGTCTACTATTTGGCATTAGCTTGACACTCTTGGTCCTCGGTTGTCACCGGACACTTGTTAGTCTTGTTAGAGTCAGACGGATGCACTTCAGCTTCGATGCACCTACAACTTCTTGACCCGACTTCATGATGAGTTTGAGCCCCTTCGTGCTCAGCTCCTGGCTCGTCACCCTTGTGTCTCTCTTATGGATGCTCTAGCTATTGTCCGTAATGAGAAGATATGTCTTCGTGCTGCTGGCTTGTTGCTTACCTCTTAAGTTTTGGCTGCTCGTTCTTCAACATCTCGAAACACTGGTGGTGTTTAGGCTTAACATTCTTGACAGGGTGTTGGTGGTGCTGGTACCAGAGGATCTCAGAGGAGTTCTTCTACTATGGATGCCCAGTTGCTTGAGCTAATTCGTCACCCGGTTGCCTATACATCATCAGGAGTTGCTAGTTTTGTGACTCAGCCTTGTGGACCTTCAGGTTCTGCTGCTGCTTCTTAGTCCTCCACTGAGGGAACACCTCCCACTTCTGTTCCAGGTACCCATCCATGGATTCTTGATTCTGGTGCTTCATTCCATATGACTCCTTATCATACCTGTCTATCTTCTTTGAGTTCTCTTACTGCTCATACTGCAGATGGTTCATTTCTTTCTATTGTTGGACAGGGCACTCTCTTATCTAAATCTTTTCATGTTCCTGATGTTTCTTATGTTCCTGGCCTGACCATGTAACTTATGTCTGGTGGGCAACTCACTAATCATGATTGTTGGGTGATTCTTGATCCCGATTCATGTTACATAAAGGATCATCGTACGGGTCGACTGGTTTGCACTAGCTCTTGTTGTTGTTATTCTTAGTGACTCTGGGAGCTTGACTAGCTTCATCTTCCTTCCATTGCGCTTGCTAGTCTTCTCAGCTCTGCTTTTGCTCCTCCATCCGCCTCGTCTTTTGCTCAGTCGCATCATCATGTAGGACATCTTTGTGGCTCTTGCCTATATGTCTTAGTTACTTGTGGTGTCTTAGGATCAATTTTAGGTTCTGAGTCCTTAGCTGAGTGTCAGGATTGTCGATTAGGTAAGCAAATTTAGCTTCCCTATTCCTCTAGTGAGTCAGTGTCTTAGCACCCGTTTGACCTTGTTCATTCAGATGTATGGAGTCCTGTTCCTTTTGTTTCCAAAGGAGGGCATCGTTATTACAACATTTTTATAGATGAATTTTCTTGCCACACATGGATTTACTTTATGAAACATTGTAGTGAGGCTTTGTATATCTATAAAACTTTTTCAGCTATGATTCGCACTCATTTTCACACGTCTATTCGTGTTTTTCATGCTGATTCTACTGGTGAGTAACTTTCTGATGCTCTTCATCACGTTCTTTCCGAGCAAGGCACTCTTGCTCAGTAGTCTTGTCCTTGCACTCATGCACAGAATGGTGTGGCTGAGCGCAAGCATCGACATGTCCTTGAGACTGCTCGCACTCTTTCGTTGGCTTCCTCTGTTCCTCCTCACTTTTGGGCTGAGGCTATTTCAACTGCCAGTTATCTGATTAACATTCAACCTTCATCTGCTCATCAGAGGTGAGATTCCTTTCCGACATCTTACTAGAAAGTTGCCTAACTACACCAGCCTTCGTCTTTTTGGTTGTGTGTGCTATGTGTTGCTCGCACCTCGTGAATGCACAAAGCTTAGTGCTCTGTTGGTCGAGTGTGTTTTTCATGGATACTGTGCTTAGCATAAGGGGTATCATTGTTGGTATCCCAATGGTCGATGGATGAGGATCTCACGTGATGTTGCCTTTGATGATACGCGTCCTTTCTATCCTCGTCTTTCTTCGGATACTCCTCCTGTATCTTTGGTTGATCCGATTTTTTTCCTATTCCTTCCAAATACCTCTGTTGCTTCTGCACCTCCCTCACACTCGGTGTCTTGTCCCACGGTGTCTTTTTCGAAGCCTTCCTCTATGGTCCCTGACTATACTATGAAGCCTCCTGTTACACAGATCTACAATCAACGAGATGTGCCAGCTTCCGATGAGCCATCTACTCCAGTTGAGTCATGTTTGTCGGATGAATCATCTTCTCCTGAGGCACGCTCTTCCCCTGAGGAATCATCTCCTTCTGATGATTCTTCTCCTGAGCAGCCTCTTGGACGTAGCCATCGCTCTCATCAGCCTCCTGATCAGTACTCTCCTTCTAGTTTTGCTGCTACCGTTCTCGCCAAGCCAGCTACGTATCGTGTTGCTATTTCTCATCCGAAATGGTAACATGCAATGGCTGAGGAGATTGATGCTCTTGAGCGCACTGACATGTGGGATCTTGTGCCTAACCCCCACGTTTTCGTCCTATCACTTGCAAGTGGTTCTATAAGGTTAAGACCCGTTCTGATGGTTCTCTTGAGCGATATAAGGCTCGACTAGTTGCTCGTGGCTTCCAGCAAGAACATAGTCGAGACTATGATGAGACCTTTGCTCCTTTTGCTCATATGACCACTGTTTGCACTCTTCTTGTTGTGGCCTATGTTCGTGCATGGTCCATCTTTCACCTTGATGTCAAGAATGCCTTTCTTAATGGTGAGCTGTGTGAGGAGGTTTACATGTAGCCACCGCCTGGGTATTCTGTTCTTGAGGGTATAGTTTGTCGCCTTCATCGCTCACTTTATGGTTTCAAGCAAGCTCCCCGTGCTTGGTTTCAACATTTTGTGTCAGTGGTCACTGCTGCTGGCTTTTCTGCTAGTGCTCTTGATCCTGGGCTCTTTGTTCATACCTCGTCTTGTGGTCGTACTCTTCTTCTTTTTCTTCTTCTTCTTCTTCTTCTTCTTCTTCTTCTTCTTCTTCTTCTTCTTCTTCTTCTTCTTCTTCTTCTTCTTCTTCTTCTTCTTCTTCTTCTTCTTCTTCTTCTTCTTCTTCTTCTTCTTCGACTTCTTCTTCTTCTTCTTCTTCTTCTTCTTCTTCTTCTTCTTCTTCTTCTTCTTCGATGATATGATCATCTCTGAAGACGACCCTGAGTACATAGCCTTCATGAAGATTCCTCTCAGTGAGCAGTTTGTTATGTCAGATCTTGGTCTTCTTCGTTACTTCTTTGGGATTGACGTTTCCTCTACCTCTGAGGGAATTTATCTGTCTCATAAATATTATTGATCGAACTTCTCTAAATTATCAGTGGGCCGTTGAGACTTCCATGGAGCCCAATGTTCACCTTCGACCTACAGATGGTGAGCCTCTTGATGATCCTATTCGTTATCATCATATTTGAGGGAGTCTAGTCTATCTTTGTATCAATCATCTTTACATCTCGTATTCTGTTCACATTCTGAGTTAGTTTGTAACGGCTCCCATCCAATTCCACTATAGTCACTTACTTCGAGTCTTGTGTTATCTTCGTGGGACTATTTCTAGACGCTTGTTCTTTCCACGCTCTAGCTCTTTACAGCTAAAAGCATATTCTGATGCTACTTGGGCTAGTGATTCCTCTGATCGTCTATCTCTTTTTGCCTATTGTGTTTTTCTTGGTGGTTCCCTTATTGTTTGGAAGACTAAGAAGCGGGTAGCAGTTTCTCGTTCGAGTGCAGAGGCTTGAGTTGCGTGCTATGACTCTTGTGACTGCAGAGGTTACTTAGTTAGGGTGGTTGCTTGAGGATTTTGGTGTTTCTGTTTCTATACCGACTCCTCTTTTGTCTGACAGTACAGGTGCTATCCGCATTGCTCGTGATCCGGTCAAGCATGAGTTTAGCAAGCATATTGATGTTGATGCTTCTTATACATGAGTACATGTACAGGATGGTGTTGTTGATCTTCAGTACGTGCCTTCAGAGCTTTAGCTGGCTAATTTCTTCACGAAGGCACAAACACGTGTGAGATGATCAAAGCCTACGTGACAAAATCTGCGATGCCAAAAATATAAGTCTTTTGAATCATTAGCAACTAGACACCTATGCTTAGAAGATGACATATAAAAATCAGCTTTAAAAACTCTTCCAAACTGAGACATGTTAAAAATGAGCTCACTATTTGAATCTACAACCTTGCAGCAATTTTTAGTGAAAATAATTTCCAGATTCTCATCTAGCAATTGTGAAACAGAAAGCAAGTTGTATTTCAAATTTTTGACAAGTGTCACATCCTTCAAAGTGTAGTGATTATTTACTCAAAATGAACTCTTAGCAATCATAGGATTTGAAGAATTATCGGCAAAAGTAACATTTTCTACATGTGACACAAAAGAGAGGAAGGAGAACTAATCTTTGTTACCGGTCATGTAGCATGAATAACTTGAATCCACAATCCAAATGTTCTCCTTCCTCAAGCGTGTAACCTACATAGAAGCACAATAAGTTGATGACTCAACATTAAGGTTAGTCAAAAGGCATTTAGGAGTCTAGTATTGAGTCACATGACATACAGCAAGAATGACACGCGAAAGCTGATATAAAATAGCAGGTTTATGATCCACAGTTTGAATATTTTTGTACCCAACTACTGACCTACGAGATGTTACATGTGTAGCACTAAAAACGATAGGTTTAGAAGCACACTTTGCATGTTTTTGACTCATAATAGCAGGTTGAATGTTCCTGACATTCAGTTTAGCATGTGGAGCAAATTTTAAATGAGAGTTATGAGATCTAGCTTGCATTCTTTCCTTTTTCTATTGTTTAGCTAGTCTATAACAAAATTTTATGACATGACCATCTCTACCACAGGAGGTACAATGAAATTTAACTTTGTGTTCATGTCTAGATGAGCAAGCAACATGATTATTAGAAATGGAATGATACAATACTCTTGCAAATTTGAAAACCACTTCTTTTTGTTTAGGAATTGTTTGAATCAAACTACTTCCTAATGACTTTACAATTGTAGGTGGATGTGCCTTAGCATGAGCATGAGAATCAAAACCTAAACCAGTTTTATCATTGCAAGACTTGGAAGAATTCAATAGCAAGTTTAGGTTCTTATTTGCATTACAAAATCGCTCTAGTGTCCTATGCATGTCATCAAGTTTATTAGACAAGTCTAAACAGTTTTCACATGAAGTTTTTCCTTTTCATTTGCAGTTAGAATAACATTTAACTTCATGAGAGTGTAAAGCATTGTTCCAAATAGAAATTTCATTCATAGCATCATGTAGCTTCTTGTTAAGATCATCACAACTAGAACAATGCAAATCAATTGTAGAACATCTAGCATCTTTCATGTTTTTATCATTAAGTGTAGAACATTTTTTTTTTTCAATTTAAAGTTCAAGTTTATCAAGTGTGGAGGTGTGCGCACTTCTTAAAGAGAACAATTGTTCATATATAAGCTCACATGAGGTTCAAGAATCATCACTAGAAATCAAAGATTTTAAACGATTAATTCTGATTCTAGTGATCCAATTTTAATAGCATTGTCCCTAAGTTGTTTGTCCTTTTTCTTAACCATAACAGTGGCACGAGAAATAGCATCACACATTTCTTTTCAAGTGGGATATACCTCTTCATCGTCGCTGTTGTGTTTTGGCTCCTCCATACTTGATCTTAAGGATCCCGCCACGAAGCCATATTTGCCAAATTCTCTTCATCTTCATCACTTCCGATGTCCACATTGCTCGAGCCATGTTCTTAAAGTGCGGAGACAAAGCTTTTTACCAATTGGCGACCTGTAAAACCCTTGTTGTTATTGTTGTTGTTGTTGTTGTTGTTTGTAGAGGACTTGAATTTTGATTTCATCTCATTACGGGGAGTAGAACATGAAAGGTTAGGGAAATTTGTACAAAAATGTCCAAACTAACCGCATTTGAAGCATCATTGAGAAACACCACTTCCTCTTCTTCGAGTTCTCACATTTTGTAATGCTTTTGAGAATCAAGTAGAAAGAAGTGCTATATCTTCCCCTAGAAACTCTTCAATCTATTCAAGGGTTAGAGAGGACAGCAAAGCAAATGTACCACATGACGAATACTAACTAGAGCTAGGCATGTCACATTGTGAATCAAATGCAAGATACTTATTGGGGTTCTTACGTGATATTATGTCAATTTCATGAGTTTTTTACTTTAATATAGCACATCTACTGTAAGCGTACTCATGACAGTTGATTCACGAATAGATGTAATTTTCATCTCCCAAATTGACATGTCTAAAGAACTTTATAATTGCCTATCATTTTTAGCATCTAATAAGTTAACGTTGACACTACGCAAGTTGCTGAGAATTTTGTTAAAGCGAGCAAAGAGGTTATCGATTGACTCACCGGGTTGCATCTGGAAGCGCATGTATTCTTTCTTGAACATGTCTTGTCTTTTCTCCATGATAGTGTTGGATCCTTTATGATAATCACATAGAGATTTCCACACATCGTACGCAGATCGAAGGTGTGCAACTCCATCGAAGTCGCTTTGAGTCAATCCTTGTATGATCAAGTTATGCGCTTTGTTGTTATTGTCGACATCTCTTATGTTAGTAGTCGTGACATGATCATTGGCGGAACATCGTAAGGCTTGTACACCTTTTCCCATATTGCGAAGCCTTGCGCCTGGATGAAAGCATACGTGCCTTCCAAACCTTAAAATCAATGCTACTAAACACACAATATTTGCGGAGTATTTCTCCATGATGATTAGTCAAAACACATGCAAATCACAAAGATTAGAGCATCGTGGCTCTGATACCAATTGTAGGATCGAAGAGCATGTGAAAAGCTATCAGAGGGTGGGGGGTGAATGGTAGATTAAAACTTTTTGAGTGGAAGCAACAAAAACCCCTCGACAGAAAAACAATCTGGTCAAGAAACAATGTGTGGGACTAATATAAATGTGTCCAACTGTGAAAAAGAAAACATTATATATTGTGAAGAGTCAATTCACGAAGATGTCACAAAAAGAATCATGAAAAACCATTGAGAAAAGCTCAAAATATGATTGAAAGATCGAACAAGGGTCAATTTTGTTCTACCAGAGTAAAAACAAGATCTGCAACACTGTAAAGAAACTCGTGTAGATTATAAAGCACAAATCCAATTATCGTGAAAGTTTAATAGATGAAATATAATAAAGTTGTGAAGATAAACCAAAAATAATCACGTCGATTGGATTTGTAAAACTCGAGTTATGATAAAAACACTAAAATAAGTAGTGCTATGCAGAAACTCGACGAGAAAAACTTGTCTGAAATAAGTCAAATGAACAAGGCACAAAAGCCCCTCTAAACTACGAATTTTATTCATTAGAACACAACAGGAACAGCCCAAAATCGTCTCACCACGAGCTCTGGCCTTTCTTTCTTGTATGACCAGCCGTAAGGCCAACCCAATCCTAAAAAGGACTAATCCTACACAGTTTCACCCAAAACTTTCCATAGCTGCTCAAGACTCTTCTATACGCAGATAGAACAATATTAAGACTTCCAAACACCTTAGAAACGTACCAAACATTCCTAAAACAACTCAACTTCATGGTCACCACTAAATCTAACCAAAACAAACTCGAAACTTTCCATAAATGAACCATAACCACCTCAGCCGCAACCTCAGGCATAATCTAGCCGGTTGGACACTTCCGACCAATTCTGCACTTCTCTTTATCACACCTTGGAATAATGTTGCCACGTCCATGCACTCCTTACACAGGTGCAAACATCTTCCAATAACGTCCACAATACCTTCATATGCACTGTTCTTGACCCAAACAACGTCCACGATACCTTCATACCTCCCGATCAACTCAACTACAATTCCTCCTGAACTTGGTTGTTGAACATCATCTTCTCCCTAAGACTAGTTCAATAGATCCCGTCACCAGCCATGTCTTTACCTCAAGCAACACCTGCACATGAAAAAACAACCAATCTTTGCGAGCCCAATTCATCGACTTGACTCCTGTTAGTTCGAAAACCACAACACCTTACGTGAGCACCTCACATAAGTATGTTGCAAACATAGCAAGATAATTTCCACCATAATCAGCCAAAACACATCAAAAACTTAGTCCAAAAGTACTAAGCAAATCTTCCCATAAGTATAAAGCAAGTTTGAAACATTGCAAATGAAAAACATAGCAGCCACACGATTATTTCATCACATAGAAAGTTCGGAAAGTCCAAAACAACCGCTATGCATTATACAAGAAAAGTTCGGACATTCTGAAACGCAAAACATGTGCAGCTCACGTGCAGCGAAATTCGGAGAGTGCAAAGTGTGTTTCTCAAGTATATTCAAAACTTTGAGTATAAACCTTTATGTTTAACATAATTTCTAATGTATTCAGCACATAGGTCTCACACAAGCACTAATTCAGACTATTCCACTCGAGATCCACACAATATTCACCCAAACACACGAACCAAGTGCCAAAAACCATCAACCAACGCAGCACCTGCTGGTACAGCCATAGGAGGAGCACAAAATCACTCTGGAAGCCTGAGGTGGCAGCAGAGACAGTGGCTCCACCGGCTTCGAACCTAGCATAGGCCACGGCGGCGTAGAAGCGGTCAGAGTAGGTGAGCCTGGAGCTCGCCATGGTCAGCACGGAGCCCTAGATCCCCAGTCGGATCTCGCACGGAGGCAAACAACTGGCATGTTGAAAGCGCACGGTCAGGGGCGGTAGTGGAATGCCGCAACCGGGGCCAGGGCGGAAACAACTAGGGTTATTGGGGTCGCTAGAAGCGAATAAAAGACATGCCGTACCTAAAACGTGGGTCGGGTGCGGTTAGACCCGCAGGTGAGGATTTTCAACTGCACCCATCGAATGCAATTGACATCCCTAGCACTACACGCTCTTTCAAAACTGTATAGTTTTCACAACTGTTATATGCATATACTGCAAAAGAAAAATAGGTCTAAACTCGGAAATCAGACAACGAACTGCAACAGTTTTCTTATGTCAAATCTTGACAGATACAAAGTCAATCAGGACATAATATAAATTATCGAGCCAAACATGGATACAATAACAACTAACATTTCAGTTTCAGAAAAAATAGGCACGATGATACATCGATGAACATCACCAATGAACATCAATGAACTTAATCTAACGCCAGTAGTGAGAGCAAGAGAGCGAGAGCCGAGAGCATCCACCCTCCCAGCCGGTGACCACTCCAGCGCCGGCAGCCACCACCCATGCTACCAAAATCTCTTCTTGCAGGATATTCACCAGTGTTCCTCTGCACTGGTGATCTTCTTGACGGGTACTGAAGAAGTTCGCATTGATCTTGGTCTGAGGACCCAACGTTACGTTATCAATCTCTTACATAATTTTTCTACTGTGGATTCCTCTGAGATGACACCCTACAGTCACTAACAAAGGGCCTCGATTTCTATTGATATTCATGGATATTATGGGCTCTTATCCTAGTGAATTGTCACTGGCTGATGGTGTTCTCATTGATCAAGTCAAAAGTTGGGATTTCTCTCTTGGCATTAAGAACCAAAGATCAAATTTTCAGCTTTATGAATCAATTGTGCACAACGCTTCTCCTTCAAGGAAGGGTGCCTTTGCTCTAGTTGGAATTTTCTCTCGTTTCTCCTTTAGACATACTGAGGAAGCAGTATCCTTAGCTTTACAAAGCTGTATCGGAGGTTATTCGATTGGATTTCAAGTGGAATATCTGCAGGATCATCATTATAAATTCCGGGTTGCTTCAAAGTCAGTTGGATTATTCATTTACTCACTGCAGAAATATCAGTGAAGCAGTTTGCAATTTCCTTTGCATTATGGCACAATGGAGGTCATAATTTGAGGCGAGAACATCAGAAATGGTTGTTGGAACAAGAGGCTAGTTGGAAGCAAATTGCTTACAAGAAAGATCAAAAGAAAAAGATGCTTGGAATTAATAAAAAGAGTCCCTTCAAAAAGCATATTGCGCAATCATCGGAAGACAACAACCAAAGGAAACGGTTATTCAGGAGGAATTTCTATCTCCAGTGATTACATTCAGAAGAAAAAGGAGAATATGAATTCATCTGCGATTAAAATTGGTGCATTCTCTTGTCCCATAATTAATCATTCGAATTTTATCTTTGGCAAGAATACACGGTCGGAGTGCGGAAGAAATTTTAGAGGTCTTCCCGATCATACTATTAACTCACGCAGCTCCAATACTGTTCCGTTGGACAGTGTTTTTTCAAAAATCAAAAGTGACTTAAATGCAATTCCTATGCAATCCCTATGGAAAGACTCAATGTTACCTTTTGCCACCTACAGTGCCGCTGCTGGCAGATACTTCATTGACAGAAGGAAGACGCAGAGCCTCGCCAAACATAGTGCCAAATCTTTTGCCTTCACTGCTATACAGATTCACTTCGACGGGGTCCTCTATATCTCTACTTCGAAGTTCAGAAGGACTCATTGTCTCTTCGCAACACTAACACTTCCCTCATACTGGTTTGCATTGATATTGCAAACTTCCCCATCAATCTAACCAGGTTCCTGTCAACTCTCTTCAATGTAGAGGATGGTGGTGTTGACGAAAAGGGGAGGGCAGTGTACTTCATTTCAGGAGATATTCCCAAAAGATGTGAAGAGATGGTCCTTGCAGTCTCGCAAGAGGTACTTTCCTACACACATCACATCAATCTCATGAACCACATTGCTGCCTAATTGAAACCGAACTGCACAAGAATGTAGCAAACTATGGTACCCGCCCATTTGGAATCGGACTTTTCAGATTGTCTGATGTAACCGACAGGGACATGCTGATTGCCTCCAACTCGCATTGGGTAGGTAATCATCAGTTCCGTTTTGTTCTTCATGATGAAGCGCCTCTGAACTTCCGTTGCCCTTCCTTTGCAAAGAAATGTTGGATTCTACTGTTAGGCTTCCCCATAGATCTTTGTCAAACCCAATTCATCAAACAGATTTGTTCCTCCTCTGGTCAGCTAATCAAATGGAATGATGTTGACACTCATATTGCTCGTTTAACTGCTCAAGTTATGCTGGACAGTGTGTTGGACGTTACTAGAAGTCTGGTGATCAAACATGTATCAAATGCTAGTGGTGAGCTAGGCACGTTCTTGGACCATTCCAGTATACCCATTCAATGTACAGTCGGCAGACGAGCAACCACCAGAAGAAGAAGAAGCTCCTCTCTTCAATGGTAATCCTCATCCTCTCTCCCACTACAGGAAAACAGCAACAAGGCGTCGGGGTTTCTAAAGACGTCGGGGCCGACGCATTTATTTCACCTATAGCCGTCGGTTTAAGCGGACCGACCTTCTTATTTTATGGCCGTCGGTCCCACTGAGAAAACTGACGTCCATAACTATAGCCGTCAGTTGTTTTTTTGAAACCGACGGCTTTGTTATATCTGTCAGCCAGGCCACAAACACCGACGGTCATAAAGGTGAGCCCGGCTGACCGCATCTTTTGTTTCTCCCTAACTCCTTCGCGCCGCGCACTTCGCCCGCCGCCTCCGCTGGCGAGCGCACCGCCTTTCCGCCCGAGCGCGCCACCGGTCTACCGCCCCGACCGTGCTGCCAGTTTCCCGCCCCGACCGTGCCGCCCCCCAGCCTCACCGCCGCCTCCCGCCCTGGGCGCGCCGTGGGCCTCCCTCCGCGAGCGCTCCGTCCCCCAGCCCCGCGGCCGGCCTCCCGCCCGAGTGCGCTGTCGTCCAGCCCTGCCGCCGCCTCCTGCCGTCCAACCCCGCGCGTCACCTCTCCCGGAGTCCCCGAGCAGCGCTCCCTGCTGTTCCCCTCTTCCCGTCCTCGAGCGGCTCCACATCCGGTACCCGAAGGTAAAATCATTGTGGAAGAATTCTTGCATTGTGGATGAATATTTATCGACGATTGTGTTTGCGATGTAGTGAATGTTCTTATTTAGCTAGAGATGATAGTATCTAAATATACAAATGATTATTTTTTGATAAGTAAGTTCCAATTTTAGTTAACTTTTAACTTGTATAAATGACGATTAGAAATAAAGATCTTAGCAATGTGGAAAATAGACATGGTGATATTAATTCATTGCACTAATACAATCATGTGAGCTTGATTACTTGTTAATGATTTTGGCAATGCTTAACTTGTTAATATGACAAATAAATTGTATGAATTACCAATGGTTATCTTGTATATGCGGGCTCGATTACATGTTAAAACTTTAATTAACTTGAAGCATTTATATTTCAATTTTGTATTATGTTGAAATGTTTGAATGCTTAGTTATACTAAATTTGTAAGTTTAGTTAAACTCAATATCGTGCATGAATTCTTAGATATGATTGTAGTCGTAACGTACACGTAAAGACAAGCACATTTGTGTACGGTGTCAAGACAAGCGTGGACGGTAGACCTATACTTAGAAATTTCAACTCTGATCAACTTTCCCCCTCTGTCTCATTCTTTCCTCTCTCATAAATGATGGAAAAATGGAAATGAGCAACGTAACCTATAGAATTGAATTATCCGTTTCGAATCGGCACGTTTCACATGCTATTGGCATGTGAGACGTGCATGTTCGAAATTGTCCCTTTTTGGACAGCCTGAGAGTGACCGAGGGGGCGTGGCTTGTGACGAGACGCGAGTCTGGATCTGGATGAGATTTCGACCCCATAACTCCGTTGTTCTCTGCTGCACCATTTTTGGGTGTGCAGTGGAGAATAGCGGGGTTATGCTGCTGAAATTTTGTTCGGATCCGAACCACACGTCTCGTCATGAGCACGCTTTGCTCGGTCACTCTTGGGTGGGTTTAGGATCTATCTGCCTAGGTTGTAGGGTCCGTGACATAACATAACAATGAAACTAATAATGATTTGTCTGATTTGAAGGTATAAACTGAAAAATGGGTGACAACCGTAAGGTGATGTATGATGGATGGAGTTCAACTGGTGGTCACAGTATGGAATGGGCTCATGTCGCTAATGTTTTCATGAACCAAGCTTTTGCTAGTGGTGCTTCTTTGGTGAAGTGTCCTGGTAGTAAGTGTCAGAATAGTCTGTATCTGAAAAGACCTGAAATTGAGTTGCACCTTTGCAAGCACGGATTTATGCCTGACTACTTAGTGTGGCGCGAGCATGGAGAGATGGATCATGCTTGTGAGTCGGACGAAAACGAGGATGAAGATCATATGGATGAGATGATAGCGGATGTTGGTCGAGAGTACGAAGAAGAGTCACTGCCTGAAGAGGTGAAAAAAATGTTATAAACTTCTTGCCGCCTCAGATGAAAAAGTGTATGAGGGCACCGAAATGACCGTTTTGCAGGCGGTCACACGACTTATAGCGTTGAAGTCTAAGTTCAATTTTGCGAACAATTGCTACAATGGTATCCTGAAGTTGCTCAATGATCTCCTTCTGTCAAATAATAAGATGCCGAAAGACATATATGAATCTAAGAAGATTTTGGCTGGTCTGGGCATGAGTTACGAAAAGATTGACGCGTGTGAGAATAATTGCATGTTGTTTTGGAAGGAACACGAAAACGATACTCATTATATGCATTGCAATGCCTCTAGACATGTGATGGTTAAGAATGATGATGGAGAGGAAATAACTACAAAAGTACCGATTAAACAATTACGGTACATGTCTATCACGTCGAGGTTTAAACGGTTATTTCTGTCTCAAGAAACAGTGATGCAGATGAGGTGGCATTGAATGTAGCCTAGAGGCGGCGGGGGGGGGGGGGATGAATAGGACTTTTTGAAAATTGTCGGATCCTGCAACACTTAACATCCAGTTCAAAACAAGAGATATCGGACGAGTCCAGTAAAGTGCGGACTAGTCCGGTGTATACGGACTAGATTGATTAAGATTGATCGATTAACTTTATTCTTCAATATATGCAGCAGAAATATACGATTAAACAAAGTATTACAAGGTTATAAACCAGGTTATCTCACAATTCAATCTTATACTTGATATTTCAACGTAAAGTAATCAAGATCAATTGTAACCCTACATTGATATAATGTAAAGAGCAATGAACACAATGGAAGAACACAAGAGATTTATCCCGTGGTTCGGTTCCCACAAGGGCAACCTACATCCACGTTGAGGAGTCCACAAAAGGACCGGGTCTTCTCCAACCCTACCCTCGTCTGATCACCACGAAGGCCAATCCTCTTCCACTTATCTCAAAGGGGTGAATAAATGAATTCATGGGGCCTTCTCACACGTTGAGAGCTCCCTTGGATTACAACATGAAATACCACCAAGAACACACTCAAAAGATTACAATTAAATTGCAAGAATGCGTTAGAGAATCAAACCAAGAGCTCAATGTGGTGTTGAACGTGTCTCTCCAATGAACTAGAGTGAATCCCCAAGGGATTGATATTTGTTGCACTTAATTTCGTTTAGAAATGTGGTTTTTGAGGCTCTTGGGAGGTGTGACGGCGCTAGGATTCGAGAGAGTATGAAATATGGCCGTTCAACTCTATTTATATGGGTTTCTAAAAGTGAGTGTTAGGGTTCAGAAAGATCGGACTAGTCCGTGGTGGTCACCGGACTAGTCCGGTGTGCTATGTGTAGCAAACCCTAAGTGTCCCGAAATATCAGACTTGTCCGGCTAGGAACGGACTTGTCCGATTTCTCTACTGGAAATCTTCGGACTAGTCTGATAGTCGTCAGACTTGTCCGGGCATGTGAAACCCTAAGTGTATTGGATGATAAGTCCTCACTTAGAGGACTTGTATGATTTAGTTCAGAGGGTTTTTTGGACTAGTCCGTGCAAATATCGGACTTGACCGATATGGACCAGAGAGAATATCGGACTAGTCCAGTTGTGATCGGACTTGTCCGATTTTGTGACTTGTGAAGTGTTTTGAGGACTGGTCCACAATGCGGAGGACTAGTCCGATTCTAGTCAGAGAGATATCGGACTAGTCCGATGGATATCGGACTTGTCCGATTTTGTGCAGAGAGGATATCAGACTAGTCCGGTGTTAATCGAACTAGTCCGGTCCTGTGTAACTTTGTGCAATGTGTGTGTTTAATTGTGATTGAGCTCTTGGGATGTGTTTTTTAACACACTCCATACACAATGATCTACTATTCTTCTTCCTTGAGCTCATTTCCACTTTCCTCCTCATTCTTTCTTCTTTTTGGCACTTTGCTCATTTCTCTATTAAAAACCTGCACTCATCTCAACAAAGAGGTTAGGATCCCAATTGCTTGTCATAAATCATCCAAAACCCACAAGGGAGTCCTAGATGCACTTTCAATCTCTCCCTTTTTTGTGATTGATGACAACCAATTGAGATTTCACAAAATATGATAGAAATTGAGATTTTCATAAAGTGTGCACATATGAGTCCAAATTACATCAAGTAGTGAAAGCATAGTCTATATGTGCAGTCTTTATGGTGGGATGCATAACTAAGTCCACTGAGACATTGAGAATGACATAATTGACATTAATCACCCAATAGCAAGCATATATGTCATTGTAGAGCAAAATCACAGTTTTCATAAATACTACTCAAAGGATCAAATCATTGCATCACAAAACCATAATTAACTTAGGATCATTGTTAATGCTTTACAAGCCACACAAGGGTTAAAAGAAATATAGCATAGGGCTCTCTCCTCACAAACTACATCTAAGACTAAGACCCCCCCTCAATCTCTCCCCCTTTGGCATCAAGACACCAAAAAGAAGGAGAGGAGGGTCCTAAGGTGTTCACCCTTCGCTGTCGGTCCTCTCATCGTCTTCTTCATCATCTTCATCTTCAGCTTGATGAGGAGGAGGAGGAGGAGGTGCGGAGCTACTCGAGCCCCCAACGCCAAAGTAGGCAAGCTCGGAGGGGTTCAAGGGCCCGAGCTCGGTGAAATCAGAACCTGAGTCTTCAGAGATTATTAGACTCAATTGGCTCAATCTCCAGTTTCTGGCAAATTTGCTTGACATTTGCCTTGATATACTTCATGTCCTCCTTTCTTTTCTTGTTGAGCTTATGGGCCTTCACTTCGGCCTTTTTGCATGAGGCAAAGATTGCTGTCAGATACTTGAGAATTCCACTGGCTGAACCTTTTTGAGGGGCTGCACTAGTAGCAACGGCAGCCCTGGCATCTTCTTTTCTTCTTGCCGGTGCATCGGGACTGGAGGCCGGTGAGGGAGCAGCCTGCACACTTCGCTTTTGGGGCATTTAAGGCCTCAAGGGGAGATGCTCCACATCTTTCGCAAACTCAATCCCGGTGACTTTCTCGATCACAAACATTAGGTAAGGAGCATATCCACAAGACCTGTTGGGAGTGCAAGATATGTTCACCATGTCATTCCAAATGTATTCCGCCACATCAAAAGGGTGGTCCTTGCTTATGACCCTCATCAGAGTCCGGAGGTATCCTTGCACACTCCCAGCATCTCCATCCTTGGGAGCAATCATCTTCCTCAAAACTCTATTCAGCACCACAAAAAATGGCTTCATATTTTTGGTGGAGGGAGGGTTGAACTTTGAATTTGGCTCATATAGGAACTTCATCCTATCCTTCTCAATCAAACCTATGTTGTGTATGATCAGGCAGTCAGATCTTGTGGTGTCAAGGTGAAGCAGGTTAGCAAAATCTTCTTGAGAAATACTGTACTTGGATCCATGGGTCATCCATGTGACACTCTCCTCATCTTCACTAGAGAAGTGACAGGTTGCAAAGAACTGTGCAATCACTTCATCATTCTAGTTATTCCGGAAGGCGAAAAGATCCCTCAGGCCATGCTTCTCAATGGCTCTCACTACTTTAGTTAACGGTGAGTAGCCCTTCTTCTCAAAATGTACCCAGTCAATCCACTAACTGCGCACAACTGGTGTCTTCATTGGGAGATACACCGATTTGTAGAAATCAGCATGGAAGTTGCACCAGAATCTTCCATTAACATCTTGCTTCGGTCGGCCATACCAATCGATGCTTCTGAATTTGGCTGCCGAGTCACTGCCCTTCCCGTTGAACTTCTTTTCAGTGGGGTCCCAGACCCCTTCCCTTGTAGCATGGAGTTTCAACGGGCCAACCGGACCCGTAGCAATCCCTTTGCCCTTGCCCTTTGCTTGGCCAGGGCCACTCGATGATGCAGCTACCTTGGATACTGGCTTCTTTGCCAACACCTTCCTCCGAACCAGAGGAGGGGTTGGAGCTGGCTCGGAGGGTCTTTCTTGGCGCTTCTTGCCAAGACCCGTCGAGGTCCGAGGTGCCACCTCATGGTCCATGTCGGCCTCAAAGTCGGAGACATCATTGCCCGAGCTCGACATGACTTCAGAATGAGTGGCATGAATGATAATGAATGATACAAGGCATAGGTGTGAAAGGATAGCAAGGAATTGCATTGAGGAATTGACGAATTAGGTTTTGAGTTCAGAAACATCGGACTTGTCCGGTGCACAGGCACGGACTAGTCCGGGGGACCGGACTTGTCCGTGCATGGATCGGACTAGTCCGGTGTTCATCCTCAAAAACCTAAAAGACTGGACAAAAATTGATTCCTAATGCACAACAAGTGTAGCATACACGTAATACATAAAGGAGGCATGTATATAGTGAAATATGCTAGGCTATTTGATCAACAATGAAGAAGTTTGGAATTTCTAGGGTTTGAGTGAAAATTAACGGAAAAATTGCTTGAAACTTGGAGATGAGGGTGTTCAAGGCTGGACAAT
The DNA here is from genome assembly GCA_036927565.1 of Tuctoria greenei. Taxonomy (NCBI): domain Eukaryota; kingdom Viridiplantae; phylum Streptophyta; class Magnoliopsida; order Poales; family Poaceae; genus Tuctoria; species Tuctoria greenei. Next base: position 249,490,487 of record JAYESD010000002.1, on the reverse strand, counting down.
TCCGCTAGCTTCAATCCTCAAGTGGACAAGCTTGATTTCCGCCCAAATGCGAAGCTTTTCGGTCGAGGGAGCAAGAAATCGCCTTGGGAGCTCGAGCACGATGAGAGAGAACGCGTGAGGCAAGAGTGGAGGTGAAGAAATTAGGGTTTGGCGGCGGCTAGGGTTATGGACATGAAAAATCCGACAAGTCCGGAGATGACCGGACTAGTCCGAACTTTTCTAGAGGCTATATCGGACTAGCCCGTTGTCTACCGGACTAGTCCGTCCTAACCGGCACTCTATAGACTAGTCTGCATGGGCGGACTTGTCTGGGCAACCACGGACTAGTCCGTGGTCACCAGGCAAGAATTTTTTTAGCCCATTCATATATATTTGAAGGTTCATATTTAGAAAATAGAGGGGCAAATCAACTCAAATAATCCTGATGAATATGATCAGTAAGCATACAACAATCAAGCAATGATCATAATTCACCAAGATCTAGTAATTGACATAGTTTTTCAGAGAAAATTGAGAGAGATGATTTCCACAATCCAATAAACATACTTTGAAGAATTCGTACAGGTATGCAACATTTCAAGCCACACTCCGGGCATCAAGGATATTTAGTTCATTTTGGAGTTCACAAAAGCGTTTTTCATCAAGTGGCTTGTTGAATATGTCAGCCAATTGTTTTTGGGTAATGACATGGGAAATGGCTATGTCTCCTTTCATGGCATGATCTCTCAAGAAGTGATGTCTTATATCTATGTGTTTAGTTCTGGAGTGCTCAACTGGGTTGTGGGCAATTTTGATGGCACTTTCATTGTCACAAAGGAGTGGAATATGGTTCATATTGTAACCATAGTCCCTTAGAGTTTGTTGCATCTAAAGGAGTTGTGCACAACAACTCCAGGCTGCAACATACTCCGCTTCGACTGTGGATAAGGCAATGGAATTTTGTTTCTTGGAGGACCAAGAAACTAAGGATCTCCCTAGGAATTGGCATGTACCGGAAGTGCTTTTTCTATCAACTTTGCACCAGGCATAATTTGCATCGGAGTAACCAATGAGACTGAATTCTGAGCCTTTTGGGTATCAAAGACAAAGGTTTGGTGTATGAACCAAATATCTCAAGATCCTTTTTACGGTTGTCAAGTGACATTCCTTAGGATTGGCTTCAAATCTTCCACACAAACATACACTCAACATAATATCTGGTCTAGATGCACATAAATAGAGTAGAGATCCAATCATGGAGCGATATACCTTTTGGTCAACGCTAGGTCCATCTTCAATGAGATCCAAGTGACCATTCGTTGCCATGGGGGTTTTCATGGGCTTCGCCTTGTCCATGCCAAACTTCTTAAGTATGTACTGCGTGTACTTGGTTTGGCTTAGGAACTTCCCTTCCTTCTGTTGCCGCACTTTGAATCCCAAGAAGTACTTTAATTCTCCCATCATTGACATTTCAAACCTGTCTGTCATGATTTTACTAAATTCCTCACAAAAGGATTGGTTAGTTGACCCAAAGATTATATCGTCAACATAAATTTGACAAATAAAAAGATCATCATCAAAATTCTTTGTAAATAGTGTATAATCTACTTTGCCAATCTTAAAGCCATTTTCAATTAAGAAATCTCTAAGACACTCATACCAAGATCTAGGAGCTTGTTTGAGGCTGTAGAGAGACTTACACAATTTAAATACGTTGTCAGGGAACTTTTCGTCTTCAAACCCGGGTGGTTGCTCCACGTACACCTCTTCCCCGATTGGTCCGTTGAGGAAGGCGCTTTTCGCATCCATTTGATACAGCTTGAAATCATGGTGAGTAGCATATGCAAGTAATATTGTAATAGATTCAAGCCTAGCTACTGGAGCAAAGGTCTCATCGAAATCCAAACCTTCGACTTGTGAATAACCTTTGGCCACAAGTCGTGCCTTGTTCCTTGTCACCACCCTGTGTTCATCTTGTTTGTTGTGGAAGACCCACTTGGTGCCGATGATGTTTGCATTAGGTCTTGCCACAAGTTGCCACACCTTGTTCCGCTTGAAGTTGTTCAATTATTCTTGCATTGCCACCACCCAGTCCGGATCTTTCAATGCATCTTCAACCCTGCGTGGTTCCAAAAAGGATACAAACAAATAGTGCTCACAAAAGTTAGCTATGCGAGATCTAGTGGTTACTCCCTTTTGGATGTCACCGATGATATTGTCGATTGGGTGATCCCTTTGGACGCATTGGTGTACTCTTTGGTCTGACACTTGAGGAGTTGTATCTTCATGATCATTTGCTTCTCCCCCGAAGTGATTGCCTTCATTGACTTGTTGATTATCTTCGTATTCTTGTGGTTGATCTTGTGTTGAAGCTCCCCCTTGATCGTTGGTCTCCTCTTGTGGTTCATCTTCCTCATGTACGTGTGGAGGTGGCTCTTGTGGTCGAACCTCACCTAGAGCCATTCTTTTTAATGCTTGACAAGGAGCTTCTTCTTTACCTAGTTCACATGGATCAACTTGGTCCTTTTGGGAGCCATTAGTCTCATCGAACACTACGTCACGTGCTACTTCAACAAGTCTGGAGGTCTTTTTGAAAACACGATAGGCTTAAGTGTTCGAATCATAACCAAGCAAGAAACCTTCATCGGACTTTGAAGCAAACTTTGAAGTCCTAGGCTTCTTGTTCAAGATATATCATGGAGAACCGAAAACTCAAAATATGAAATATTTGGTTTGTTACTGGTGAGTAGGTCATAGGATGTCTTCTTGAGTAGTTGATGGAGATAAAGTCGATTTACAGCGTGGCAAGCGGTGTTAATCGCTTTCGCCCAAAATTGATCCGATGTATTGTACTCATGGAGCATTGTTCTTACCATCTCTATGAGTGTTCGATTCTTTCTTTTGGCAACTCCGTTTTGTTGTGGGTAGTACGGCGCTGAAAATTCGTGCTTTATGCCTTCTTCATCAAGGTACTCCTCCACTTGCGTGTTCTTGAACTGCCGTTGTCGCTTCGAATATTCTTGATTGTCAATGAGAATTCATTTTGAGCTCGCTTGGAGAACTTCTTGAGTATTCCTTGTGTCTCTGACTTATCATGCAAAAAGAAAACCCAAGTGATGCGAGAAAAATATCAACGAAAACTAAACCATATTTGTTACCGCCGATGCTTATGTAGGCTATTGGACCAAATAAGTCCATGTGTAGTAGCTCGAGTGGTCTTGTTGTAGTCATGGCGTTTTTGGCGGGTGAAATGCTCCAACTTGCTTCCCGGCTTGGCACGCGCTACATGGCCTGTCTTTCTGAAATACAACATCCTTTAAACCTCAGATGTGATCGCCTTTGAGGAGTTTTTGAAGGTTCCTCATACCAACATGCGCTAGCCGTCTATGCCACAACCAACCCATGTTGGTCTTTGCAATCAAGCATGTGTCATGTTAAGCTTTATCCTTGTTGAAGTCAACAAGATAGAGCTTTCCCTTTAACATACCCTTGAATGCAACGGAACCATCACTCCTCCTAGAAACGGTCACACCCTTGTTAGTGAACAAGCAATTATAACCTTTGTCGCATAATTGAGATATGGACAGCAGGTTATAATCTAGGGATTCAACATGTAAAACATGAGAAAGTGTGTGTTTAGAGGATATTGCAATTTTACCGGTACCGAGCACCCTTCCTTGACTATTATCTCCAAAGTAGATGCCCTCGTTTGGGTCCTTATTCTCTTCATATTCCACGAACATTCTTCTTTCCCTGGTCATATGGTTGGTGCAGCCGCTGTCTAGCACCCATTTAGATCCACCGGAGAAATAGGCCTCTAAGAATAAATCATGCTTTGGTTTTAGGTACCCAAGCTTGCTTGGGTCCTTGGAGGTTAGTTACAATGCATTTGGGCACCCACACATGAGACCTGGTGTTCCCATGGCGTGGCCCAACATAATGATCATAAACCTTGCCAAAATTATTTCTCATTAACACATAGGAGGCATCAAAAGTTTTAAACAATAGCTGTTGTTGTTTATGTATAGGACTAGTCTGGGGGGCCGGACTTGTCCGGAGGAACGGACTTGTCCGGACACCGATCGGACTAGTCCGGTATTCATGTGTAGTTATTGTCTCTATCTGTGACTTTCCAATTTGAGAGGGCCTTCCTTTTACAAAGGTAATCCTCTCCTTATTATTCTTTATGGCTTCTAGCATGATGCTTTTCACCATAAGAATAACCAATGCCATATTTGACATTTGGAGGTCTTTTGACCAAGTATGCACTACGTGCATATTTGATCTTCTCCTTGTCAAATATGCCACTTTGTGCAGGATATTTATCCTTTGTAGAGGTTGGCTTATCCTTCAAACTGGTGTCACCTTTCTTACATGTGCAAGCGTGAGCAAAATCAGTTTTAGTGGGTTGAGAAGGTGAACTTGAAGAGGAGGAAGGTTCACTCAGCTTGAGTGACTCAACCTGCACTTCAAAGATCTTGTTAACCTTGATCAGGTCAGCAAGTTGGTCCTTGATTGTGGCATTTGAGTCAGTTAGCTCCAGGCAAGTTTCCTTACTCGAAGGTAACTCAAGCTCTAGTGATTTGCTTCGTTCCTTTTCAAGTTCTAGAAGTTTGTCAAGTTCGACATATTCCTCCTTTTGGGAGATGATCATGTCCTCTTGACGATGTATTAACCTCTCCTTCTCAACAAGTTGATCAAGCAAAAATTTCATTTTAGTAGCTGTTTTCCTATCTAGTCCAATAAGCATGTCCTCATTATCACTATTGAGTTCATCATCGCTAGAATAGGAATGCACGGAGGGGGATTTAATGGTTACCTTGCGTTTACCTTCCTTTTCCATAAGGCAAGTGTCGTCTCCCTTCCATGCGCCAAGTGTAGGGAAAAGGGTAGACTTCTTGGATGTCTTCTCGATGGCGATGCTAGCCCTCTCTTCTTCTTCGGATGATGAGGACTCATCATTTGAGTCCCACTCTTTCCCAAAGTGCGCTTGTTCGGCTTGTTTCTTCTTCTTGAAGAATTTCTTGGGTTGAGGCTTGGCTACTTTGGTCTTTTTCTTGTTCTCCTCATATGGTCAATCAACTATAAAGTGCTTATACTCACCACAATTATAGCATGCCCGCCTCAACTTTGGCTTCGTTCTTTCCTTGTACTTTCCTTCGCTTGACTTTGTACCTTGTCTCTTTTTCATTATTCTCTTGAATTTCTTCATGAACAATATCATGTCTTCTTCATCCAATTCACTGCTTTCGTCGTCACTATCTTCCTCTAGTTGTGCTTCTCTAGCTTCTTTGGATAGGGGCTTGAGAGTGGACTTCAAAGCAACCCCTTTCTTCTTTGGCGAGGTGAGGTCGGCAATCTCCTTGACACGTTTTGCTTGTTTTTCCATCATCTCGAAGTTGATGATCTTTCCAAGCAGTTCATCTAGAGTCAACCTTTTTGTATCCGGGGCTTTCTCTGATCATGGAGCATAGTGTGATGTTGCGAGGCATAAAAGCTCTAAGGATAAGCTTTACCACCTTTTGGTCATTCCATTTCTTACTTCCGTATGACCTTACCTTGTTGACGAGTGTCTTTAATCGATTGTACATGTCTTGGGGTTACTCATCTTCATCAATTGCAAATATTCCTAACTCGCCTTCAATCATTTCCATTTTTGCTTCACGCACATGTCGATCACCTTCATGTGCAGTTTGTAGTGTGTCCCATATCTCTTTAGCAACTTCGAGTCCATACACCTTGGTGAACTCGTCCCGACTGAGTGAAGACGTTATTACGGCCGCGGCTTGAGCATTTCGGTGAATTGCCTGCTGTTGGCTGGGGGTGAGCTCTTCGTCATCGTTCGAGATATTTATCCCTGTGCACACAATATGCCACAAACTTTGATTGAGGGAAATTAGATGCATTTTCATATTTTTCCTCCACATTGAGTAATCACATCCATCGAAGTATGTGGCTTTTCCAAGTGTGATAGATAAATAATGATTGTTATTGGAATTGAGATGATCATAGTTAAAAGGATATCGGGAGTAGTCGGTGTGACTACTCCCCTTCTTTTTCTATTCAACTTTTACTTTCCCTTTGGAAAGTGTCTTCTTTCTTAGGAGTGCCTTTAGCTCCAGCGTCTCCTCATCGTCGTCCTCGAAGTCTTGAATGGCTTCGAGGAGCTTCTCCACCTTGAGGTTCTTTTCATCATCAACCTTCTCTTGGTTGTTGCTCTTGTGGGTGTCTTTCATGTCCGACATGATCTACTTCGAGCGATTAGTCTCTTTCTTGAAGAACCCGCTCTGATACCAATTGAATGTGGCCTAGAGGGGGGGGTGAATAGGCCTTTTTGAAAATTGTTGGATCCTGCAACACTTAACAACCAGTTCAAAACCAGAGATATTAGACTAGTCTGGTAAAGTGCGGACTAGTCCGATGTATACGGACTAGATTGATTAAGATTGATTGATTAACTTTATTCTTCAATATATGAAGCGGAAATATACGATTATACAAAGTGTTACAAGGTTATGAACCAGGTTATATCACAATTCAATCTTATACTTGATATTTCAATGTAAAGTAATCAAGATCAATTGTAACCCTGGATTGATATAATGTAAAGAGCGATGAACACAAAAGAAGAACACAAGAGATTTATCCCGTGGTTCAGTTCCCACAGAGGCAACCTACATCCACGTTGAGGAGTCCACAAAAGGACCGGGTCTTCTCCAACCCTACCCTCGTCGGATCACCACGAAGGCCAATCCTCTTCCACTTATCTCAAAGGGGTGAATAACCGAATTCAAGGGGCCTTCTCACACGTTGAGAGCTCCCTTGGATTACAACACGAAATACCACCAAGAACACACTCAAAATATTACAATTAAATCGCAGGAGTGTGTTAGAGAATCAAACCAAGAGCTCAATGTGGTGTTGAACGTGTCTCTCCAATGAACTAGAGTGAATCCCCAAGGGTTTGATCTTTGTTGCACTTAATTTAGTGGAGAGATGTGGTTTTTGAGGCTCTTGGGAGGTGTGACGGCTCTAGGGTTCGAGAGAGTATGAAATATGGCCATGCAACTCTATTTATATGGGTTTCTAAAAGTGACCGTGAGGGTTCAGAAAGATCAGACTAGTCCGTGGTGGTCACCAGACTAGTCCAGTGTGCTGTGTGTAGCAAATCCTAAGTGTCCCGAAATATCGGACTAGTCCGGCTAGGAACGGACTTGTCTGATTTCGCTACTGGAAATCTTCGGACTAGTCCGATAGTCGTCGTACTTGTCTGGACATGTGAAACCCTAAGTGTATTGGATGACAAGTCCACACTTGGAGGACTTGTCCGATTTAGTTCAAAGGGTTTTTCAGACTAGTCCGTACAAATATCAGACTTGTCCGATGTGGACCAGAGAGAATATTGGACTAGTCCGGTTGTGATCGGACTTGTCCGATATTGTGTGACTTGTGAAGTGTTGTGAGGACTGGTCTGCACTGGGGAGGACTAGTTCGATTCTAGTTAGAGAGATATTGGACTAGTCCGATGGATATCGGACTTGTCCGATTTTGTGCAGAGAGGATATCGGACTAGTCCAGTGTTAGTCGGACTAGTCCGGTCCTGTGTAACTGTGTGTGTGTTTAATTGTGATTGAGCTCTTGGGATTTGTTTTCTTAACACACTCCATACACAATGATCTACTATTCTTCTTCCTTGAGCTCATTTCCACTTTGCTCCTCATTCTTCCTTCTTTTTGGCACTTTGCTCATTTTTCTATTAAAAACGTGCACTCATCTCAACAAAGAGGTTAGGATCCCAATTGCTTGTCATAAATCATGCAAAACCCAAAAGGGAGTCCTAAATGCACTTTCAGGCATTCTGAAAGTATACGTGAGAGTGATGACAAAGATATTATGGCGCATCCTTCGAATGGCGCGGCTTGGCAAGCTCTGGACCGTTTTATCCAAAGTTTGGTACAGATCCAAGAAATGTTCGTCTTGGGATGTCAACAGATGGTTTCACTCCTTTCAGCACCAGTAACAGTCCATATTCTTGTTGGCCTGTTTTTATCATACCTTAAAACCTCCCTCCCAGGATGTGCATGAAAGAAGGATACATATTCCTCGTGGCCATTATTCCTGGACCTAAAGATCCTCGAAAGAAAACCAATGTGTTTATGCAAGCGTTGATTGAGGAGCTGAAAAAGCTATGGCAAGGTGTAAAGGCATACGACAGTCATCTAAAATGTGAATTTACCTTACTTGCTACATATCTATGGTCTATACATGATTTGTTGGCATATGGCATTTGGGCTGGTTGGTGTGTCCATGGACAACTGTGTTGCGCTATATGTATGGCTGACACCGATGCCATCAGGTTGAAGTATGGAAAGAAAGTCAGCTTCTTTGATTGGCACCGACAATTCCTTCCTCCAAACCATCCTTTTAGGAGTGATACACAATCGTTTCAAAGAGGCAGAAGGGTTACGGAAGGACCACCTCATCGTTTGACAGGCGAACAAAAAATGGCATGGCATGCAAAGTTAAAGAGTCCGCAGAAGGTGTTTTCGAAGGTTATGGTAAAGAACACAGCAGGACCCATATTTCTTTTCTTTGGGAGTTACCTTACGCAAAGGAATTGCTTTTACCACACAATATAGATTTGATGCACTAGGAGCATAATGTCGCTGAAAGCATCATAAGCATGTGTTTTTATTTTACCGGTCAAACCAAATATAACTTTAGTGCAAGGAAAGACTTAGCTGACATTTGTGATCATCCTGCACTTGAGGTTATAACAAATGTAAGTGGAAATGAAAGTAGACCACGAGTTCCATATTGTCAGGCCAGAAGAAAGAAAGCAGATACTTAGTTGGTTGAAAAAATTAAAGTTTCCTGATCACTATGCAGCCAACATAAAACAATGTGTTAATATCAACACCGGTAAACTGAATGGGTTGAAGAGTCATGATTACCATATTTTGATCGAGAGACTTGTACTGGTAATGTTCTGTGGCTACTTCAAACCTGATCTGTGGAAGATATTTGCCGAACTTAGCTTCTTTTATAGGCAGATATGTGCTAAGGAAGTGTCAAAAAAGATGATGCGGTAGTGGGAGTAAGAAACTGTTGTGCTTGTATGTAAGATGGAAAAAGTGTTTCTGCCTGGTTTTATGAATGTTATGCAACATTTGCTGGTGCATTTACCTTATGAAGCATTGGTAGCAGGTCCTGCACAATTCAGGTGGATGTACAGCCAAGGAAGAGAATTGAAGAAACTTAGAGCTACAGTGCATAACAAGGCAAGAGTTGAGGGCTTTATTGCAGAGGCATTTGCATTCAAAGAGATTATTAACTTCTCTAGCAAATATTTTTCACATGCCAATAATGTGAATGCATCTACAACACGATATCATAATGTAGAGGAGCACAATACAAATGAGCTTCCGATTATTCATTGGAAGGGAAAGTATGTTGGGGCTGCTAATTCTCATCATATTTCAGAAGAAGAGAGAAATTACACGATGCTTTATATATTTCACAACATGGAGGAAGTGTTGCCGTATTTTGAAATGTTTGACAAGCTACATTGGACATCTCCACAGAAACCTACGCAAAGTCAATTAGATAAGTTATGTCAAAAGGGCATAAAATGGTGGGCCAAACTTTGTGAACTGGTTTTGTGAACATGTAAGTTCTTTATCCGTTTAGTTTCTTACAATCATAGTTCACATGACTATCGTAATATTCTAACTTTGCTTATTTATGTAGTGTATGAATGATGTCAACATCTCTGATGACTTTCGACAAATGTCGCGTGGTCAATTGAAAGCAAATGAATTTAAACGATACGATATCAACGGATACCGTTTTCGGACTGCCAGTTTAGAAGCAAACTGTCCACTTGCTGCCACTACAAATAGTGGAGTAATGATAGCAGCCACAGAAGGTAGTGGAGAAGTGAAAGAATACTACGGAGTTCTTCAAAAAATAATTGAGTACACATTTGGCGGTCCAAAAGTACTTCAACTTGTCATTTTTGACTGTCAATGGTTTGATCCGACATCGGGAACTCGAGTGAATGATTTTGGAATGGTGGAGGTCAACCATAACTCATGGTACACAACTCTTAACAATAATGTTGTGCTTGTGAGTCAAGTCGAACAAGTGTACTATTTAAGTTATCCTCACTCAAGTTTGAAAAACTGGTGGGTAGTATATAAAGTGAATCGTGAAGTGCACCCTCGTCGTTATGATGGTTCCAACGAGAGTCAAGAAGATGATGGTGACACTGTCTATCAAGATGACATCGAGGAAGTAGAAGATTTTAGGATATCTTGTGAGATAGAACTCGCAGAAATAAACCCAAGAGTTAATGTCTGAAGAACAAGTTGGCCCTTCGAGAAAACATCTTTGACAATCACAAAGAATTATTTAAATGCTCAAAAGGAATATGGAAGAGCATGTTGGATTTGAGGAAGAGAGTGAAGATGAGTTGGAAGACGAGATGGAGCAAGAGATACATGAGCATCTTAATGCACGTGTGATAGAAGCAGATTATGATGCTGATGATTTCTAATTGTTAGTGTATGCATTCTCTTATATCCTCGTATGCACGTAGACTCTTAGTGTTTTATATTCTTGTATACTAATCATTTGTCTAAATTTGTGTAGATATTGAAGCAGTTAGGATTTGATAAGAAGGGCAAGAAAAACAGTGGATCTTCATCTTCCACATCTCAGCCTAGTATTGGTTCAGACCAAACAGACTTATTTCAGGTAATTGGTTTTTTTTCAAATTTATTTCAATATCGTAATTATTTATCTATTACGTGTTACATTTTTATTTGCATTTACACGGTACTACTGAGAGTACACAGAGGAGGATACGAGAGTTGTTGGAGTACGTGGCAAAGCAGGGAGGAGGCTCAGCACCAGGCTCGAGGGTGGAGACGAGAGTGCTTGATCGGTGCCCCACGTACAAGGAGTTGTACAGGGAGGAGGCACCGCAGGGACGAGGCTTCGAGCAGGGAGGAGGCGTAGAGCGGGGAGGAGGCTTCGAGCAGGGAGGAGGCTCAGCAGTAGGCTCGAGGGTGGAGGTACTTGAGCAGTCGCCCTCCTCTGAGGATGGCACTGAGGGGGACGATGAGAATGAAGAGGAGGTTGATGATTCGGAGCGAGATGCAAGGTTGGCAAGAGCGGCAGATCTAGCTGAGTTGGGGTGGCCCGATCGATGTTCCTTTAGGTATTATTTTAGATTTATTAATTAGCTAAATATCTATTATATTTGTTTTCTTTTCAACTAATTAACTAATATTCTCTGTACATGTTACGGAGACATCTTTTATGTAATCCAGCTAGAAGCCTTGACGAGCGGACAATTTTTAGGCCAAAGGGTACCAGGTGCTGGATCGAGCCTGGTTGGAGTGGCAAGGGGCATCGACAGGTAATCAACACGGATTTGGGAAATGCCATTCGCTTTTGTTTTCCCGGTATGGTTCTAGTGGAAGGCCAAAGAAAGGCGGCGCATAGTTGGGATCACTATGCGCTAAAACAGTATGACAGAGGTACTTGTCAGGATAAAGTTTGGGGTATATTTTGCGTAAGTTTCTCCTTATCGTTTTAGTCACATTGCTTCATGATTTGGATGACAATAATTGTTACTTATATGCAGGGTTCATTTCGCTTTGAGGAGGGTGCGAGTGAAGCTTATGCAAGTTTTGTCTTTTAGAATGCAACTAGAAGACGTACTAAGGACTCTTTCTTTGATGCACGGGTCAAAGCCGTGACTGTGTACTACAAGACGGTGTTGTTGCAGCCAATGACAAATAAAGATGCAGCTAAAATTCATCTTGATAAGGAGGAGTACTTACAGAGTAGCGTCGACTGGATTTGTGCGGATATGGAGGCTTGGCAGTGGTTTTGCGAGTATTGGGTGTCAGATGAGTTCAAAAATAAATCTAACAGAAAACGAAGAAACCGGAAGAGTAAGCCTGGAAAGCACTTCTATGGACCGGATGGATATGTGCGAATGGAGCAAAGAATGGTATGCATTCTTACAATCATACTTTCCTTGAAAATAATTGTATTGATTGAAATGTTGAAGTTTTGTATTGCAGACAGCTGCAACTGGGACGCCTCTTACCTTTTTTGAGTTTTATCTTAGGGGACACAAAGGTCGAGATCCAAATCATCCGGAGCAGCTGTGTGACGAGACATCGACACAAAAATTGGTATGAATGTTCACTATTTGTTACATGTGTTTATGAAGCCAATTTATCTTGTACCAGATCTATCTGTTATTTTAATGTATTGCAGGCAAAATATGTTGAGTGTTTTAAGAAAACTCATGGAGATGTTGCGGACTATGTCAGAGAGCCTTTGGATGTGGCGGCAGCGTACGAAGCCGGCGGAGGTCTACCGCATGGGAGGTATGTGAAAAGACATTGATGATTTATATGTTTATGACTATCAATTCATGACACTTACATATTTTCTTGACTTGGGTTGGGTGATGGGTATGTGGAGCGCGAGGCTTATGCTAGACGAAGGTCGTCTAGTGTCAGTTCTAGTAGGTCCGAATCTAATACGGAAAGAGAATTAAAAGAAGAACTGGGACGCAATAAGGAAGAGATGCGTGAGATACGACAAATGAATATGCAAATGCAGCAACAAATGGCATATACGTTCCAGGTACACATGATTGTTTTCTTCGAGTTAAATTTTGCTTATTACAGTACGTTACATTAATTAACTTATTATCTTTACTTGATGTAGTTTATCCCTCATGGTGGAATTGGATCGCAGTTCGGTGCTCCTCGTACACCATTTGCTTCGTCATCACGGGTATAATTTTGATTTCTTGTATTGTTCATTCGAGTAACACTAGACAATAGTAATAATATTTGTCACAGGGTTCTGAGAGTGGCCAAGGATATATTCCACCAGCTTAAGGATTTCTATCAATGTTGGGCGCAACTCCTCCAGCTTGGCCACCATATCCATATCCACCATATATATGTTTTCTACCATTGCCAGCCGGTCCCGTAACATCGACAACTCATGCGGCAACATTACGATTTTCTAATCTCAAATCTAAGTAGACTAATGTTTCTAGCTATGCAAGTTTTACAATATATTAGTGAAGTAGCGCCCTGAAAGTGCATCAAGGATCCCCGTGGGTTTTGGATGATTGATGATGACAATTAAGTGACTAATGAGCTCAGTGATCTTAAGCACAGTTGTGGAATAACTGGAAGCACAATCCCTCAAAAAGGAAAAAGATGGAAACGGCGATGTCAACTCGAAAAGGAGAAACTAGGGTTTCTAGTGTGTCGAGTTTAGACTAGCCAAATTTGTGTGAGGATGTGTGTGTAAAGTTCATTGAGATCAAGTTGGGAGCTCAAAGCGGTTTAGAGGTCAAACCTATTGAGAGAAAAGAGTTGGAAGTAGTCTGGCAGTAGGGCCGGACTAGTCCGTGCAGGAGGCCGGACTAGTCCGCCCCTGGCCGGCCAAGTCCGTTTTCAGCCGGACCAGAAGGGTCTGATTGAGATCGGACTAGTCCGTCCTAATACGGACTAGTCCGGGTAGCCGTGAAGTAGGTTCTGGGGACTAAGTCCCAAAACCACGGACTTGTCCGTTTTAGTCCGGACCAAGAGGTCCTGACTGAGATCGGACTAGTCTGCCCCGGGGGCCGGACTAGTCCGGGTTTGAGAGGAGTCGGTGTTTCAGAGACTAAGTCTGGGAAGGCCGGACTAGTCCGCCCATGGGGCCAAACTAGTTCGTGGTCTTCGGACTAGTACGTTTTAACACAGAAAAAAATGTTCTGTGTGAGATCGGACTAGTCTGGTAAGGGCCGGACTAGTCCGTTGTTGAAGTGACCGTTTGAATTTGAAGTTTGGCGGGTAGTGTGATGATTGCCGCGCAGTGCGACCGTTGTCAGGGACGTCAGTGGTCCCCTAGGTCGGACTAGTCCGGGCTGTAGGCCGGACTAGTCCGCCCATCTGCTGAAGTCAACAGTATGGGCTTGGGACCTCTATAAATAGAGGACCCCTGGGTTCATTTGAACCAACCCTTGAGCAAATTGAAACCCTAGCGCCGCCACAGCAACCTTGAGCCTCCAAAAGCCTCCTTCTTGCCTACATTCCCTCTAAAACTAATTCTTGTGTGGATTAGGGTTTAGTGAGGTGAAGAAGAGGAAGAACACCACTCTTTGGCTCTCGATTTGATCTCTTGCACTTTGTGAATCTTTGTGATCTGTGGCTTGAGTTAATCTTTGTGATTTGCGATTGTATCTATGGTGGGAGCCTCAGATTGTGAGAAGCCCCAACGAATCTTGTATTCGTTCTTTGTGATAGTGGAGAACCTTGTTAGGCCCGTGCGGTAAACTTGGTGAGGGAAGGGTTGTTGAACAGGGTCCTTTGTGGACTCCTCAATGGGGACGTAGATTCCTTGTGTGGGATCGAACCTCTGGATAAAATCCTTGTGTCACTTGTGTTCTTAGCTTTCATTCATCATAAATTGCTTCTAGGGTTAGCATTACCAGTTTTGCTCATCACCTTTGTTTTATTGTGATACTTAGCTTCATACTTGCCATACAACTTGTTAAGGCTCACTAAATTATTCTAACAAACTTTGCATCACAAGAATTGGACTAAAACCTGTTAGAAACACTTTTTAGGCTTTTCCCTGTAGGTGGACCGGACTAGTCCGCCCCTAGACTGGACTAGTCTGCCCCCTGTGTATTAATCTCGTTTTATTAAGTCATTTCAGGTTGATTAGCCTATTCACCCCCCCCCCCCTCTAGGCAACTTTCAATTGGAATCAGAGCAGGACTCTCCCAAAAGAGTCTAACAACTCGGAGAGAAGCTGGCCAGAGTGGGGTACGAAGAAGTCTCTACCAGTGAGATCCAAGCAACTCCAGAAGAGATTCTCTTCTATCAAGACAAATGAACGGATGACAAAGAAGTTCGCCAGCTCAAGGCGAAACTCCGAGAGAAGTTGAAGATTCCCAAAGTTGACACCTCAACCTCCACTTCGAGTGGTACAATCAACTACAACCAACAAGGCTACAACTATGAGCGCCTTGTTTCCAACAACCACTACCTTTCCATCCCATTGGGGAAGCCTCCCCAATTCGATGGAACCGACTACGGGATGTGGAAGCACAACATGAAGATCCACCTTGTGTCACTCAATCCCTCACTATGGCAAATTGTGTTGACCGGGGTGCACATCCCTAAGAATGAAGAAGATATCACTCCGGAGCAAGTCATGCTCCTTCACCGCAATGCCCAAGCGGCCGGAGTGATCATCTCATCTCTCTCAAGAGATGAGTTCAACCGATTGGATGGACTTGAGGTGGCCAAAGACATTTGGGACACTCTCAAGATGGCTCATGAAGGCAACCGAGTCGTCAAGGAAGCAAAGATTGAGCTCATTGAAGGAGAGCTCGGGAGGTTTTCCATTATGGATGGTGAATCTCCCCAAGAGATGTATAACCGCCTAAAGATACTCATCAACAAGAGTAGATCTTACGGTTGTACCAAGTGGATGGACCACGAGGTTGTGAAGAGAATGATTCGGGCATTCATGCCTAGGAACGTCTCTCTTTGCTCCATGATCCGAGAAAGTTCGGGGTTTGCCAAAATGACCCCGGAGGAGGTCCTTGGAAGGATCATCAATCACGAGATCATGGAAAAGGAGGCGCTCTTCTACAATGACCTTCAAAGGTTCACCGCCTCGAGGATGAAGAATGTTGCACTCAAAGCAACATGCTCCTCAAAAGAGCAAACAGAAGATGATGAGGAGAGCCTTGGCACCGATGAGGAAGAGGCCTTCTTCATCAACAACTTCAAGAGGATGATGAGGAAAAGAAAAGGAGGATACAAGCATGAGGGCAAAGGCAAAGAAAAGGCAAGGCCCAAAATCAAGAGGGCTTGCTACAATTGTGGTGAGTACGGGCACTTCATGGTAGATTGTCCACATGAAGATGGCAAGAAGAAGAAGGAGGGCAAGCCACAAGAGAAGAAGTTCTACAAGAAGAAGAGGCCCTCCGGTCATGCTCACTTAGGCAAGGAGTGGGACTCTAACGATGAGTCCTCCTCGTCCGAAGATGAGGAGAAGATGGCAACCATAGCCATCGAGAGGAGCTCCAAGGGAAGCAAGCTCTTACCAAATCTCCACGACTATAAGTCAACTTGCCTCATGGCAAAACAGGGAAGAAGAAAGGTAAATTCTAACTCATCCTCTTCCATATCCTCCCATGATGATTTTGATAGTGCTAGCGAAAATGAACACATGTTTAAGGATATAAGCAAGAGCACATTGCGAAGAATGAAATTTCTTTCGGATGAGATTTTTGAGAAGGAGTAGCTCTTAGATAGGCAAGAGGACTTGCTTATCAAAGAAAAGGAAAGATGTAAAGAGCTCATTGAGCTCCAAGGAAAGATGTAAAGAGCTCATTGAGCTCCTTGAGCTTGAGAGAGAGAAGAGCAAGGCATTAGAGCATGAACTTGCTCTAAGCTAGAAAACATGCTCAAGTCTTGAGGAGACAACCATTGAGCTCAAGTATGAACTTGGCAACTTGACAAAAGTTAACAAGATCCTTGAGACTCAAGTTGAGTCCCTGAAGACTAATGTAGCCTCTTCCTCCACAAGCTCATCCTCCTCAAAAGTTGCATCAAAAGCAATATAACCTTGCAAATGTTCTAACTTGATTCTTAAATTACAGGATGAGCTTATGTTGACTCAAGACAAGCGAGCACCTAAGGGTGGCATCTTTGACAAAAAGAAGGTGGCGTATGCACGAAGTGCATACACCAACACAAGACCTCCCAATGTCAAGGATGGTCTTGGTTATACTAAAGGTGGAAGGCAAAATGCCAAAACCTTCAAGTATGGCAAAGACTTGATTGTCTTTGTCAAAGGAAGCTCATCTCCAACTAAAATTGTGAAGAACACCTCAACTAGCACTTACACGCCTAAAGCTGATCCGCATCCTCTATTCCATGATTTCGATGGATCATATGTTTTGATGAGGAACAACTATGGCAAAGTATACGCTAGATATGTTGGGCCACTCCGCAAGAGCCCCAAGCCTTGCGTGTGGGTGCCCAAATGCCTTACCACTAACATCAAAGGACCCAACTCCGCTTGGGTACCTAAAAGGAAGGCATAATCTTATTTTGTAGGCATACTCCTCCGGTGGATCCAAATGGGTGCTCGATAGTGGGTGCACAAACCACATGACCGGAGAGAGGACGATGTTCGAGGAGTATGAAGAACATGATGATCCAAATGAAGGAATCCTCTTTGGAGACAACAGCCGAGGAAAAATCCTTGGCTCCGGTAAAATTGTCATCTCCCCTCAACACACTCTTTGTAGCATTCTACACATTGATTCTTTAGACTATAACCTCTTGTCCATATCACAACTATGTGACAAAGGTTATAATTGTGTTTTCACTAATGAGGGTGTGAGCTTCCTTAGAAGAAGTGACAACTCAATCGCTTTTAAGGGTGTGCTCAAAGGAAAGCTTTATCTTGTGGACTTTGCCTCGGATAAAGCTCAACTTGACACATGCTTAATGGCGAAAACCAACATGGGATGGCTTTGGCATAGACGGCTGGCCCATGTTGGCATGAGGAACTTACAAAAGCTCCTTAAGAGCGAGCACATCCATGCCTTGAAAAATGTTGTCTTCGAAAAAGACAAACCATGTAGTGCTTGCCAAGCATGGAAGCAAGTGGGAGCTGAACACCCCTCCAAGAACATCATGACGACAACAAGACCGTTGGAGCTGCTACACATGGACCTTTTCGGTCCAATAACCTACATAAGCATTGGCGGTAACAAATATGGTCTTGTTATTGTTGATGACTTTTCTCATTTCACTTGGGTGTTTTTCTTGCATGATAAGGGTGAAACCCATGGTGTCCTCAAGAGGTTCTTGAGGAGAGCTCAAAATGAGTTTGCCTCAAGAAACAAAGCTATAAGAAGTGACAACGGCACCGAGTTCAAAAATACTCAAGTGGAAGGATTCTTGGATGAGGAGGGTATCAAGCATGAATTTTCAGCTCCATACTCCCCTCAACAAAATGGGGTGGCGGAACAGAAGAATAGAACACTCATCGAGATGTCAAGGACAATGTTTGATGAGTACAAGACATCGGATCAGTTTTGGGTGGAGGCGGTTAACACCGCTTGCCACACCGTCAACCGATTATACCTCCACAGCCTCCTCAAGAAGACTCCCTATGAGCTTCTAGTTGGTAAGAAACCCAATATCTCTTATTTTCGTGTTTTTGGGAGCAAGTGTTATATTCTCAACAAGAAGCCTAGGACTTTGAAGTTTTCTTTAAAGTCCGATGAGGGTTTCTTGCTTGGCTATGACTCAAACACCCACACCTACCGTGTCTTCAACAAAACCTCCGGAATTGTTGGAATAGCACGCGACGTGGTGTTTGATGAAACTAATGGCTCCCAAGTGGACCAAGTTGATCAAAGTGTGCTAGATCAAGAAGACTCTCTACAAGAAGCACTTAGGAGAATGGCACTTGGAGATGTTCGACCACAAGAACAACCTCAATGCTCAAGTGACCAACAACAAGATGATGCAAGTAATCTCCCACACGACCAAGTTGACGACGGACAAGTGGGACCTCAAAATGACCATGAAGACGAAAGTCAAGGGGGAGGCATTCATCAAGGGGGAGATCAAGAAGAAGAAGAAGATGATGATGACTCAAGAGCTCAACCTCCACATCCTCGTGTACATCAAAGTGTTCAACGGGATCACCCCATTGACAACATACTAGGAGACATTACTAAAGGGGTAATCACTCGTTCTCGTGTTGCAAACTTTTGTGAACATTACTCCTTTGTCTCTTCTTTGGAGCCCCATAGGGTTGAAGATGCCTTGAGAGACCCGGATTGGGTAGTGGCCATGCAAGAGGAGCTTAACAACTTCGAGAGGAACAAAGTTTGGGAGCTTGTCAAGCGTCCACAAGCAAATGTTGTGGGCACCAAGTGGGTGTTCCGCAACAAGCAAGATGAACATGGTGTTGTGACAAGGAACAAGGCACGACTTGTGGCCAAGGGGTACTCACAAGTCGAAGGTTTGGATTTTGATGAAACATTTGCTCCCGTAGCTAGAATAGAGTCAATTCGAATATTACTTGCCTTTGCCACTCACCATGATTTTAAGCTCTATCAAATGGACGTCATGAGTGCGTTCCTAAATGGCCCAATCAAGGAGGAAGTATATGTGGAGCAACCACCGGGCTTTGAAGACCAAGAATTCCCAAACCATGTCTTCAAATTGCGTAAGGCTCTCTATGGCCTCAAACAAGCTCCTAGAGCTTGGTATGAGTGTCTTAGAGACTTTCTTATTGAATGTGGTTTTAAGATAGGAAAAGCTGATTACACTCTATTTACAAAGCACTTCAATGATGATCTTTTTGTGTGCCAAATATATGTTGATGACATTATATTTGGTTCTACTAACAAAGTGTTTAGTGATGAGTTTTCTAAGATTATGACGGAAAGATTTGAGATGTCCATGATGGGGGAGTTGAAGTTCTTTTTAGGTTTCCAAGTCAAGCAACTCAAAGAAGGCACGTTCATAAGTCAAACAAAGTACACTCAAGACATATTGAAGAAGTTTGACATGGACAAGGCCAAACCCATTATGACTCCTATGGCAACAAATGGACACCTAGACCTCAACGAAGATGGTCCAAGTGTGGACCAAAAGGTATATCGTTCCATGATTGGCTCCTTGTTATATCTTTGTGCATCTAGACCAGATATCATGTTAGTGTGTGTATGTGTGCACGGTTTCAAGCTGCACCAAAGGTGTGTCATTTGATCGCCGTGAAGAGAATTCTTAGATATCTAGTTCACACACCTAGCCTAGGACTTTGGTACCCCAAAGGATCCAAGTTCAACCTCATTGGTTATTCCGATGCGGATTATGTGGGGTGCAAAGTTGATAGAAAGAGCACATCCGGGACATGCCAATGCTTGGGTAGATCATTAGTGTCTTGGTCCTCTAAGAAACAAAATTCCATTGCTCTTTCCACAGCCGAAGCGGAGTACGTCGCAGCCGGAAGTTGTTGCGCACAACTTCTTTGGATGAGACAAACTCTAAGGGATTATGGTATAAACCTGCGCCATATTCCTCACCTATGTGACAATGAGAGCGCCATCCAAATAGCCCATAATCCAGTTGAGCATTCAAGGACCAAACATATAGACATTAGACATCACTTCTTGAGAGATCATTCCTTAAAGGGGGATATAGTGATTTCACATGTGAGAACCGAAAACCAACTGGCCGACATATTCACCAAGCCCCTAGATGAGAAGCGATTTTGTGAGCTTAGGAGTGAGCTCAATATCTTAGATTCTCGAAATGTGTCTTGAAACATGCACATCTGGATGTTTATTTTTGCCTTATTCAAAAGAATGCATGTGGTTGAAAAATTCATCTCTATCTCAATTTTCTTCAAAATATTTGAAAAACTAGTGACTTTGTGAGTTATGGTCATAGTTTGAATGTTGATTGCTTACTAACCATATTCACAAGGTTTTGTTGTGCAATATGTCCAAAAGGATCTTTTATAGTGGCTAAAACTCATATATATATGTTTTCAGCCTCCTAGGACCGGACTAGTCCGCCCTATGGCCGGACAAGTGCGGATCCGGACTGGTCCGGGTCTGGTCCGCTGACCGGACTAGTGCGGCTCCTCTACCAGACTAGTCTGGCCCCTGGGGACTTAAACCTCCCAGGAAGCGGCCGACCCCCCACTTCCTCATATAGCTTTCTCTCTCTCCCACGCGCGCGAAACCGTCCCCTTTCGACGATTTTCGATTCCAACCACCAAAAACTGATTCCAATCCGTGCATTGGACTCCTTGGAGGCAAGGGAGACCTTTCCCAAACATCCTCGATGCGATCCCTCCCCGATCTAGTCAACTTTTCAAGATTTGAAGAGCTAAAATGGCCGCTCCTCGCCGTTCCGCTTCTCCCCCCACTGACCCCGAGTGGGAGGTGGAGCAACTTCGTCTCGCCGAAGAACGAGCAAGAGCCGAAGTTGAGGCTGCCGAGAAATATCTCGAGCAACATGAGAAAGCAAAAGCAGCCAAGAAGTAACAAGCCAGGGCTGCCGCATTGGCCTACGACGAGGATGAAGCAATGGCTCGGGCCATTGAGGAGTCACGGAAGGATCTCTGGAAAAAGAAGAGAGAGGCAAGGCTCATAACTCTCAGGCTGCTGCTGCACAAGTCTCCAAGAGGAAGAGACTTGTGACACTTGGAGAGAAGAATAAGGGCAAGGAACCAGCCCAAGAAGACATTGCTGAACGGCGGATCGAACGAGATCCAAAGAAAGGGAAGGCCCCAGCTCCTGCCGAGCCAAAGAAAAAGAAGCCCTCGGTGAAGGCCTCGGCTGCGAAGGCCAAGGGCATTGCTATCAAGGAGAAGGGGAAAGCCAAACCGATTGGTCCCCTGGAAGTGCACACTCCCGAGAGGAATCCCAATAGGCAGCGTGACATAGCTGCAAATATCTTTCATGGAAACGGAGCTGAGAAAGCAAGAAGGCTCCGGATGGACAAAGTGTACAAGTATGAAAGGAGCACTGCCAACCCTCGGTTTTGGTGTGATTTTCATTGTGATTACTACCGTCTAGTCTACCAAGGCATGAAGAAGCCTGCGATTGAAGCACGGTGGGTA
This sequence comes from Tuctoria greenei, assembly GCA_036927565.1. Lineage (NCBI taxonomy): Eukaryota > Viridiplantae > Streptophyta > Magnoliopsida > Poales > Poaceae > Tuctoria > Tuctoria greenei. The sequence goes on along the minus strand of JAYESD010000002.1, from coordinate 249,468,794 downwards.
GACTGGGAGTACATGTCCAAGAAGCAACACTCTGCATTTGACGCCGTCATTGAAGCTGCTGAGCGCCATGAGCTCAAGGAGATCATGGGGTTCAAGTATGACTGGAACGTCGAAGTGATCCTGCAGTTTTACTCCACTATCTACTTCACCACCTTAGGTGACAGGGGGATCATATGGATGACTCATGGCGAGCAATACTCAATCACTTTTGCAGAGTTTGCCAAGATTCTAGGGCTTGAGGCACATCTGGATCATGAGATCATCGTCTCTAACCTCAAGGCCGTGGACCGTGATGAGTTGGCATACATGTACCCCAGTCATGTCCAATATAGTGCCGGACATGCTCGCAACATCAAGCCCTTCTACAGCATCATGAACAGGATCCTCAGAAGGACAATAGCACCAAAGGATAGTCATGTCGGGGTGATTCAAGGGAACTTGAGGCACTTGCTACTTCTTGTTGATGGGGAGGAGAAATTCAACCTCGTCGATTACATCTTCGACGATATCTTCAACATCTCGCATACCCCCAACCGTGCTTGTGGGTATGCCCCCTACATTATGTGCCTCATAGAGAAGGTGTCGGGCTTGTCCTTTGTCAAGGATGTGTCGCATCACCCGCTTCGTCCTCAGCAGCCCCCGAATGTGCCGGCTCCCCCACACCAGAAAAACGCAGGCCCTCCATCTCGCCCTGTGGCGCCTCCTTCCCCGCCTCTGCCTCAGTTGATGAGCGCTTTCTTCAAGTGCTTCAAGGCGATCTTCACTTACTGCCGGAAGCAAGAGATCCAGGCTTAGAGGGCCCACAAGCGCCAAGAAAAGTATCTTAAGGTGGTGTGCGACAAGCTGGAGGTCCCTATGTCTTCTCCGGAGGTGAGCGAC